>OVBA01000017.1:98478-158166 GCA_900406435.1 Lepidium aucheri | reverse complement strand
ATTTTTTCCTAATCTCTTATATAATAAAAGCGTAGCATTAACTTAAATACGATGTTATATTGTCTGTTTTGAATTAGGTTTTATTGTTAGTAGGAAATACTATCACATAATATTTATCACACAATTATATTCTGATAAGATTCTATAACTAATTATTTAATTATTATTATCTAGATTAAATATTATTAATTAATTAATTATATTCTAATTATTGATATCACATCTCGCCTACTTTGAGATTATCTTTGAAATTATTCGATTACAATTTTAATCTCTTGAATAATTATATTCCTAATCCTAATCGGTATCTATTAAAAAAATCCTCTTAATCCTAATAGGATAACTAATAAACAAGATCTAATTAAGACTCACCCTAGGACAATTATCACAATTCTCAAACGATTCAATATAATAAAGATTTTTAATCTCTTAATTTGTTTTGATTGGTCAATTTGTTTAAATTCATCGTGATGACCATTTCTCTCTCCTAGTTTTCAAAAGAAATGGTAGGTTTTGAAACGGATACATGCCAATATGGGTATTTTCTAGAGTTCTGAAGTTTGTTTGTATTTTCATAAGAACTTTAATTTAAATATTATTGTTCAACACAATAAAAAACAAAAAAAAAGNGTCCTTTATTGAAATATTTCTAATTCAAATCCAAATACCTTATATTTAGGAGAAATCAAACAAATGATATTCCTAATTTTAATAGAGCAAAAAATTTAATAAAAATCTATATAAACAATATCTCGGGACTAATTTAACGACACCAAAGATTATTTGTACTCTTTTCTTTTCTCTCGATTTTTCTTTTTCTTCATCGTGCAATTCTCTGAAATTTTTCCAGTAAAACCCAACAAATAAACTTGGAGGAATAAAGTCAAAATTCTAAAACTCTAGAAAATATACACTTAAATACATGTTCAAACGATTGATATGGTTTTTTATGATTTTAAGCTACATTATTAATAATTATCTATGTAAACACCTTTATAATAATTTAAAATATTTTCTAATATATATATATATATATATATATATATTTTAAGGTGGAGACAAAATAACTTCAGAACGTTCCAATAGAAACAAAATAGCCTCATGTGGGATCCAGTACAAAAAAAACTCTATGATATATGTTTTTTTCATCAAAATATATATATATATATTAAGGTGATAAAATTCGCTGTAATGTAAAAAAAATGAATTAGTTTCTAAATTCAAAAAAATTCTGGAACAATGAAGTACGAAAATCAGTACAAACCTACAAGTTTCTCCTACAACTCGAGTTTATCGTATTTCTACTCATAACTTTAACTTCTCTTTCATGTACACAACCAGTGCCAATAGATCCTCTACTAAATTATGTGTTCTGATTAAAATTGGTTGATTACCCTGAATTACTTGAAAGACGACTTAAAGATACCTATCTTATACGTAAGTAATAATTTTTTAAAAAAATATTATTTTTGATTGTAAGTACTAAATATTAAAAATATATATATAATCAAATAATTAATAAATTTACACATATAAATCAAACCATAAATAAATAAATAAAACAAACAAATATTACCTAACCCGTGCATAGCACTGGATATCATCTAGTTCATATATAAAGGGCCTATTAATATTTTGATTCATAGATGGGGCTATTAATATTTTGAAAGACGACTTAAAGATACCTATCTTATACGTAAGTAATAATTTTTAAAAAAAATATTATTTTTGATTGTAAGTACTAAATATTAAAAATATATATATAATCAAATAATTAATAAATTTACACATATAAATCAAACCATAAATAAATAAATAAAACAAACAAATATTACCTAACCCGTGCATAGCACTGGATATCATCTAGTTCATATATAAAGGGCCTATTAATATTTTGATTCATAGATGGGCTAGTGAAAGTGAAGTAAAGAGAACCTCTATGGGCTTTCAGCTTATTGGGCTTCAAATAAACTGGTGCATGTTCTCTTTAAGAATCAGTTTGATCCACGACAAATAAATTATTTTTTTGTTAACATTGGATCGATAAGGCCCGATCCATAACCTAAAATCCACCTTTAAAGTCTCTTTTTTAAGCTACCATAATTCAGCAGATAGAAATCGAACCCGGGTGCCAAGTCATTAGCTGAACCCAGATACCATAAATCACTTTTCTTCCTCTCACTTCATTAGTTCCTTCTTCATATATAATACTTATATAAGAAAATATTTTTTTTTTAACAATTGGATCAACAAAACTCGATTCATAGCTTAAAACTCATCACTAAAATTCTTCTTTTTGAGCTATTATATTTAACAGATAGAAATTAAACCATGATATCAAATTATTAGCTAGATTATTCTAACCATCAGTAAGAAAACATTCAAAATAGTACATTTTATTTGTAATGATAATTAAAGTTTATTTTAACAATACAACAACATGAAGAAGGAAAAAACAAAACCAAAAAAATACAAAAAACACAATTTTTCCAACCCATAAACCCTAAAAAGGATACACCTTTTAAAACCCCAAACTTTATCTTTTTCCTTGTTTTTCTAAGCATTTTAAGCTTTAACTTCAGTCTTCTTGTTTGGCTCAAACACAAACTTGATCAAAGACTCTTTGATAGACAACATCTCAGGGAACTCAGTCTTCAATTTAGTTGCATCAAGCTCATTGTTACTCCTTGGAGCTACAATCACTTTAGCTTGCTCTTCCAATGTGAAATTCTTCCAAGTAAAGCTTGGATCAATGTATTCTCTGTACATCTCCAAGATCTCATTGTGGCTCACAACCCCTGGATTTGTGAAGTTGTAGATTCCAGTTAAGTTCCTCTTCGCCATTTCGATTGATATAGGAAGAAGCTCATCTAGAATTGTCATTGAGTTTGGAATGTCCACAACTTTCTCATACCGAGCAATCTTTGTGATGAAGTTTCTTGGATTTGATAGATCCGAAGAGATCGGCATTCGAACTCTTAAAGTGCATACATTTTCATAGTTCTTGAGCAGCTCCTCCACCTTTTGGTCATTACCAATATCAAAACCAGATTCAACAACAATTAGTAAACCAGATTCAAGTGTTAAATTTGACCAAACTCTCAAGTCAACTTAAAACATTTGAACTAACTACATTCATCTGAAACATTTCGAGAGCTGATCTAACAAAACTAAGCAATCACACGACTTGGAACTTAATCAGCTAAAATCTTGGATCCTACAGAGATAAACATTGAATTGAAGAAACCTCTCACAAATCTGAAACATTGAACTAACTAACATTCATCTCTAACATCCTGAGAGCTAATTTGACATTACAAACCTAAATGAAGACACAAACTGAACCTTAATCAGCTAAAATCCTAGATTTTCCTAGAAAGCTCAGGTTCTAAGCGATGAAATCATAAGCAAATGAATAAATGGATTGAATCTGAAGAAACTCTCATACCATAGCTTTGGTTTTAGAGTAGAAAGATCCAGTGAAATTAGGAGTATCTTCTTCCTTAAATCCAATACCCGACCCAAGAGGATGACCCGAATCATACTCAAATATACAACCAGTTGCATAGTTAATCAATACAAGTCCCTTATCTCTACAAACATCGGCGAGAGTTAGGGTTCCGGCGACATTAGTTCGGATAGTTTCAACTTTGTGAGATTCACACCAATCAACATTAGGACGTCCTGTAACTCCAGCAGCATTGAAAACATGGCTAGGTTTCACAGATTCAATATCGGCAATAATCGATTGACGATCTTGAAGACGACCAGATCCATAAGTGTAAGAGATTCCTTGAGATTCACAAAGCTTACCAAGTAAACCACCGATCCATCCAGTTCGACCATAGATTAAGAAGTTGAATGATGATGATGATGATGAGCCGTTTGCGTCTGCAACCATTTTGGGTTGATTTTGTCGGTGATCGGAATTTGTTCGCCGGAGAGAGTGTGGATCTGAGTGGTGAAGAAGAGAGAAATATAGACGTTTTGTTTTTGTGATTGATGTTGCTTCTATTTATCCCAATTTGTCGGAGAAACCAATCTTTTTTAGTTCTTACTTTTAACCACTCATGTTTTCTAATTTATTATTGATGACCCTGAAGATTTTTTATATTTTTGGAAACTTGTTAATTTTGGTTAAACTACCCTAAATTAAAGTAAAAATAATAGTCAAACTAATTGAATTAATTATCAATTTTCGTATTAAACTTAAAAAACGTCTTTACAACATTATCTATTGTCGAGGATTAGGTAATCTAGTTAGTAGTGATTATTTTACAAATCCTTAAAATATATGATTTTAAGATATGGAATTTGGCTATGGATCGATTTTTGTTGTTCCAATTATAAGAATCAGGTTGATAAAAAAAACATTAATCTATTAGGCTAGAATTTATTTTCTTTAATTGTTCTTATGTATTAGTTTATGTATATATATATTCTTTCCTTTGTTGTCAATATTAGAATACAAGTGATCAGTTCATTAGCTAAGTTACTATATAATGTATATAGTAAAATTTAATTTCTGAATATACAAATGTGTCTGCTTTTAGTAGATTTAGCACCTCCCACTAGACCAAATGTCAGCTGTCATATTTAGAGACGGTCACATCCCATAATTATTTTAATTTTTCTAGTATTTATTGTGATTTATATAAATATAGACAAAGTTGAAAATCTTTTGTTAATATAATAGAATGAGAGTGATTTGTGATAATTATCATAGATACCAAAAATAAGATTAGGATTTTAATTTTCAGTTTCTAATCTATTAAGGGTATTATTGGGTGTGATTACTTCCTTTGGTAAAATATGGGGTGTAAAGGTAGTTTTCTAATCTTGAGGTAGTGGATTAAAATTACCTTAAATTTTTGTTTAATATATTGTCCGAATTTTAGACAGAGATCTGTGAAGGGACGGTGGAGTTAGAAATTGTTTAATTGTTAATTAACAAAACACTTTCGAGTTACGGTCTTAATTAAAAGTATATATATATATATATTTATATATTTATATTAAGAATCCTTTTCCAGTCATCATTATTCTAGTCAATTATAATTCTTTAATTTTAAAATCAAGAATTTTAATGAAATAAATACTCATGAGTCACTACTGTTTCAATATTCACAATATACATTTGATTAAATAATTATACTCATCTGTTTCATATTACTTATCTATTTTGTTTTCCAATATAATTTTTTGTATAAAATTATCTAATTTTTCCATGATTAAATAAATAAAATATTAAATATTTTAGAATTTTAATCGTCAAATAAGAACATAACAAAATATTTACTTATTTTTTTAATATACGACAAAATTTTTATAATAACAACTAAATTAAAAGAGATGGTATAGTAAACGTATTAATAGAAAAGATAGTCAATAATAAATTTACATTTGCTATATTCTCTACTAGACTTCAATTCTAAAAGATCATATATTTGCGCATGATATTATTCAGATTTTTTGAGAAGATTATAAATTAAGTTTTATCTGAGAACTAATTGCCTTAAAATTATATAATCCGAAAATGGTACTATTTCTGTAATTAATTTTTTTTATATTTGTTGCAACTGATTTGACATCGAAACAAATGAGGTTTAAGACTTTAAATGTTTAGCCAAGATCTAGATCTATACAAAGTACACACATTTTTTTTGGGTTTAAATGTCAAGAGAAAGTATAAACATTTGATACAACATCATACACTTATTGTAACATCCCGATTTCTGGTATATATGGAAACGAATGTGGGAGAGAATAAAAGAATTGATTTGGCTACCTATGTCACCAAAGTGCACTTACCTTTTCGGTTAACCATCCAGAAAGAACTCCAGAGTTAAGCGTGCTTGACCTGGAGTAGTGGAAGGATGGGTGACCTACCGGGAAGTCATTCTCAGTATCGTGTGAGTTAGGAAAAAACACGGGAAACGGTCATGTGGTGATTGCAGGGATAGTATATCATGACTTACGAGCCTCCCGAATAACGCACCAACCGTCGGAGAAGGGTGGGGTCCACGAGCCTGACTGAGGGATGGGTGACTCACCGGTAAGGGCGGACGGGGCGTTATAAGTGGTATCAGAGCTGGTTAGCCGTCCCAGTTCTGACCTGGGAGGCGTCTTGAGACCTGTTGAGGCACGCAACAAGGACGTTGCGCTCTGTGAGTGGGATGAATTGTAACATCCCGATTTTTGGTATATATGGAAACGAAAATAGGAGAGAATAAAAGAATTGATTTGGCTACCTATGTCACCAAAGTGCACTTACCTTTTCGGTTAACCATCCAGAAAGAACTCCAGAGTTAAGCGTGCTTGACCTGGAGTAGTGGAAGGATGGGTGACCTATCAGGAAGTCATTCTCGGTATCGTGTGAGTTAGAAAAAAACACGGGAAACGGTCATGTGGTGATTGCAGGGATAGTATATTATGACTTACGAGCCTCCCGAATAATGCACCAACCGTCGGATAGGGGTGGAGCCCACGAACCCGATTGAGGGATGGGTGACTCACCAGTAGGGGCGGACGGGGTTTAGGGTTTAGGGTTTAGGGTTTATCACCTAAATTCATTGAATAAAATAGTTAGTACTATCTTTTGTCAACAATTAATTAGTATAATTATATAGTATGAAAGTGAAATATATAGAAAAATTGGGTAACACGAAGTGATCTATTTGTTTTATATATAAACAGATCGGATCTTCTGTCTAAATCGTAGTGGACAAGTGATGGGTGTCATTGAATGACTTTGCTAAGATCCAAATCTCAATCTCGAGAGTGTTACTTTTATAAACATCCAAAAAATAGAATTATTTTTAATACATTATTAACAAGAAATTAAAGAGGTACTACTTAATATCTTTGCTCAAAAACTTGTCCATCTAACCGATTAATCCTCACGTATAAATTATGTAGTGACCAACCGAGTCAATTAATGTCTAAACGGTTGAAATAACGGGTTTTGGATTAGTCTCCGCCTAAATCCAAATAATTTCTGCCTAGTCAGATTAATTTCCACCTAATATAATTAATATTGTATTTTTAAAAAAATTATTTAACTTTTAATTTAATTTTCTAGAAATAAAACAAATTTAATCATACACATTAAATTGTTCAGAATTTGATTTTTTGATGTAATTACAACTAACAAATTATCTATAATAACAGTTAATATTTTTCATCAATGTATTTTATGAAATTACAACACTAAGTTGTTGATTAATAAAACTAAAACATAAAATAAATTGAAAAATTAGTCCCGATTAATCTTCATATGATTTCCAATTAATTGATTAGGTGCTAGGTGCTAACATGGCTTAAAATAGATATTTCTCCACATAATAAGTATCTAAAATCATTTGTAATTTTTAAGTCTAATTGACTAATGCAAGTGGCCTTTAGTTCAGTGGCAGGAGTAAGTCCACTAAATGGCAGGCGCACTTGCACATCCCGGGATCGAGTTATGCCGCCTGCATTATGCAGAAACTTGGCTAATGGGCCGGCCAGTTATGGCCCAATATTATTGACAAAAAAAAAGTCTAATTGACTAATTAATTCACAGCTTAAACAAAGAGCTAAGCAATTGTATACTATAAACTACTTAAATAGTTCATCTTTTATATTTCCTAATGATATAGACTAATTAATAAAATTAATTATTACGGGGAAAATATATTTGGTTAAGTGATCAAATATCAATTTTTATTATTTTTTTCATCGGAGTTAGGCTCGCTATCCCACGTAACAATGTTGAGATTTAGGTAATTTAGATTATAAATCAGATTTTATCCATTTAATTAAAAAACTAAAAATAATCTAGTCAATCAAAAAAGTCGAATTTTTTTTTTGTCAACGGGCTATTATATTGATAGTGAGAAATAGAAAGTTGTTACAAAAAGATTAACCAAAAGCATGAGAAGTCCTCCTCGTATGGCAGAAAAGTCCTCGGAACGAATTAGAATGCTTAAGAAAATAATACATTTTGTAGTACCAACACACACAAAAAAAAAAGTTAAAACAAATCTAAACTTAAAGCACAAATCATATATTGGTTGGGGGGTTTCGAAAACTAATTTAAGTAAGTACATGATATTAACGATCACACATCGATATTACCAATAACATGAATTACATATTCATCATTGCATGATTTAAGCAAAGTAATTAGTATGAAAAAGTAGAGGTAATTACGCACTAATTAGTAAAAGAAGAGATTAGTGTTTGCGTTTGGACTTCAACGAAGTAAGAGAGTGAGAGTTGTTGTGCCAATTCCTCTTTCTTTGATTAATAAACCAATTGTTGATTTGCTTCAATTGCAATCCTGTCTCCTCCACCAATTTTGCCTTGTCATCTTCCTGTTCAAATCACATCAATTCTTACATCAAAATTAAAAAAAAAAAAGAAAAGAAAAAACCTTGTTGTTGCTAATAACATTTTAAGTATCAATTTCTATTATTTCCTATGACTTATGTTGGTGCATTTATGCATATTAAGAAGGAAAAAGAACTCAAAAATTGTAAAGGTTTTATGAAAATATATTATCAAAAAAACAAGATTTGCATACAAGTTCTCGATGGATTTTTATTTCCGATAATCTATTTCTTTTCAAATCTGTTAATATAACTATACAGATAGATTACAGACAGTTTTTTTCAATTCAGAGGATAAGCCAAAATCCAACTAATCTTCAGAGAGTCAGTACCAACTATTAGTTTTACTCCAAGTTTTAAATAAAACCTAAGACATTACCTCATCTTAGTTTCGCCAAATAGTAATAAGTTAGTTTCCTAGGTAAAGGTCAACGGGTAGAAATTTTGTCTCAAACCATTAGAGATTGTTTTTTCGTCTAAAATCATATGATTTTTTGTAATAGTATATACATGTTGATGATAAAAATATAATCAATGTATTGAGTGTCTTATTGTTTTTTTTTTTGTATTCACATTTGCAGATTCATATGCTGGTTTTATTTTTTTTATGACTAAAATATATTTTCCATGAAATTGTAACAATTAGACCTAAATGTGTAGATTTTTTTGGAAAATTTAAAATAAAAATAAAAAAAAACTTACAGTAGGGTAAGGCCACTTGCTATGTTGTTGCCACCAATTCTTCAAAACAGTAGTTGTGTCCCCTGGCAATTTACCAGCTCTTCTTTTTCTCATTATCTCTTCTCTTACATCTTCAATTCTCGATTTAAATCCCTTAATTAATCCAAAAAAAAAAAAACAAATATTATAACACGTAAATGAATATAATCGTTATATTGTTAGCCGTAGTGCCCATGTTCAGTTTATTGGAGGTTTAGAACAAATTATAATATGTAATATATAGTATAATAAATTTTTGAAATTATATATATGTTTTTTACATTTACCAAAAAAATATATGTTTTATACTAAAAGACTTTCAAAAATATTATAAATTATAAAACATAATCATATATACTTATACTATACTCATACTTATAATAATATATAAATATAATTAACTTAACTAGCTAAATTGCACGATCTGTAAAAAAACTATAACCTAGGGCAAAATATCATTTCAATACATAGTAGTCATGACTCTGGTTAGCGGTATTAAAAGTTAGGTTATAAATCAGATTTTATCGATTCAGATAACACATAATGTTTAGTTTGTACCTGTTTGAGTTCGAGTTTAAGTTCTTGTCTAACTCTTTCCATTAAAGATCTTTCAGATTCTGTCGGAAGCAATGGACCAAATCCAGTCATATCGTGGCCAGCACCGCTAAAGTCGACACCGGAATTATCTGAAGAGAAATCCATTGGAAGATCTTCTTCGTCCTCTGACATTGTTGCACCGGAACCTTCTCCTAACGTAGCTCCTAAGGAAACAAAGAATATAATGAAATGTTATTCAACTACAAAATTAAGATGGTTCATGCCCAAGCCCAAACTTTAAGCTCAGGCCTAAAACCCATTTAGCTTTATAGCAATCCACATATATATGAAATCCAAGTTTTATACAATTCTTTATTTGATTGGGAATTTTTTTCATGTCGTATAAATGACGTTAGATCGTAAGTGGTCTTTAGTATGGTGATAAGTCTACTAAACAGGCGTACATGCATAATCAGAGATCAAGTCTTATCGCCTACGAGATTTATGTAGGAATTTGGCTAATAGATCGGCCTTTGTTGCCTATATTGATATTGCCGTTGACAAAAAAATGACTTTTAGACTTTTTTTTTTAATTTTGGTTTTTCAAAATTTAGAGAAAATATTAATTTTAAGTGTGTATTTTTTAAAAAAATAGCTATATGATTTTTTAATAATATATGTGTACTTTACAAGTAAAAAGATTAAATTTTAAATGTATAGTTCTGCTAGCTGGTATAAACTATTATATAGAATTACTTTTCCATAAAAAAAAACTATCTCATTGAGTCACTATATTGCTATTTTCAAATAGCCTTCAAATTGACGTGAGTACATTTTTTCTTTTTTTATAATACTTTTTGTCGGTCTTTTTGTTTTTATTATTGTATAAAAATATATTTATATGTTAATATCAAAATTATTGGCAAATGGTCTTTATCCTAGTGGCAGATGGTAAATCCACTAAAGATAAGCGCATTTGCATGTGTCGGGATCGAATCCTACTGTCTGCATTGTATAGGAATTTGGCTAATGGGCCGGCCATTGTACAATGTTGAAAAGAAAAAAAATCAGAATTATTGCACACATGTTATAATAACATGGATTTTTGCTCAGACTGGTCAATGTAATTATAATAGTGTAGTTAAAATATTTTAATGTAAAAAGAAAAGTTTTCTTAAGAGTAAAAAATAGTAAAATAATTGCGGAGATTTGCGTTTATATGTAATGGTAGGACAATTAATCTTTAAATTTTACCTCCAAAAGAAAAAAGTTTTAGTGATTCTAAAGCTTTTTGTTATATAAAATTAAGCACAAATCAAATCTCCATATATTATAGTTTATAGTGATGAGCATATAAATATATTCTTCATTATCATTATATTCCAACACATGGTTGTTCATGTCTGGTATGATCAACAAGAATCCTTAGATACCTAACTCTATTATTTGTTTTAGTTGTACGTTTCTTTTCTTTGTGAATATTTACATAATAAACTATTAAATATCATGTGATGATGTATACTCTTAAGAATCTTACAAAAAATAAAAATAAAAAGTTGTTCTTAATATTACTAGAAAAAACCTGAATTTAGACAGTATATATTATCTGAAAAGCATTTAGAAACAGTATTCATGACGATTTCCAAACAAATATCATTGTCTGATACAAATTGTCGCAAATTGGGAATTAGTTTGGAAATCATCTGTTTTTCAAGATAATTTCCAGAGAAACAAAATTTCGTCTATAACAGAAAGACAAATTTATAATAATTCTAGACAGTTTTAGACGATATATGTTCCATAAAAACTTCAATTTCATACTTTATTTTTAAAATATTTAACAAAAATGATAACAATAAAGAGAAAAAGTATTTGATTCAAGTGGTTAAATGTTTACTTTTATGTATTTTTGTCATTCGGAATTTGGTTTCAGAAAGTCGTATTAACACGTATATTATTATTGAAGGGTTTGGGTTATTGAAATAGGGCTCGTCGATCTAATTATCGATAAAATAATAATAAGAGAAAAGTAGAAGAAAGAACCTGTAAGAGAATGAAGGTTGTTCTCAATTTCACGGCAAGCCATAACAGCTTCGACGGCATGAACCCTCACGTGTTGTTGCAGCTGTTCTTTGAAGCTACATAACACCATTACATATTGTGCCTGTTTCCAATTATTATTTTAGAAAAAAAAATCCTTTTTTATTTATATTTGTAGTATTGTTATTGAATTCATATAAATTTAATAAACATTTCCATATTTTACACATATATGTCTCTGGTGTGTTTCAATGGTTGAATCATTCTATAGCTATATCATTTATCTACTTTTTTCAATATTAATGTTAATTAAATATAATTCAATGAATAAAAAATGAATTTGCAAATTATTCCATAATTATAGTTGCAATATTAATTCCACTTTAATGCATTGCAGTTGCATATTTTAGTATGGAGTATGCATGAATCAATCACCGACTCCAATCCAACCAACATGAATAATCAAACTTCTAAATTAATAATCCCAATTTAATTAACAAATGTCATTTTAATCATTAAACAACAAAAATGTTATTTTTGCATTGAGTTAGTCTATATGAATTTAATACCCAATTATATAAAAATACTACACAAGCTATAACTACACAAATGTCTTTGTTTATGTATATGAAAATCGTATGAAGATATATATAAAATTCTACAAAAGTTGACCAAATTCGTTTCTTTCGTAAATTCACAAAAACCTTGTCAGAAAAATCCAAGAAAATCATTTGAAAAAAATCATAAAAATTATTGAATTATTATTTTCCACAAGATTAATTATTGTATACTTCACACATAATTAGCCCACTCCAGAATTAAAAATAGGCTTTAATCTTTGACTATCAATTGAAAAAGCTTAATTGTATTTTTTTCTTTGGTAGAAAAAGAAGCATAATTTGTTTAAAACATAATATCCCAACTAAACTAGTTTTTTTATATCAATATTTGGCCAACTAGTCTGCTCATTAGTCAAATTCATGTATAATACAGTCGACATGACTTAATCCCGAAATGTATAAGTGTGCCAGCTTTTAGTGAACTTATCATCTGCTACTAGACTAAACGTCACTTGCTCCTAACTAAATTAGTTAGTAATCATTTTATAACTTCATTCGTAGATAAAAAAAATAGAAGAAAAAAAACAAAAAATAACAAGGAAACAGAACAGATAATTAAATAAAAATGATTAATATTTAATAAAATATATGAATTGGCTAGTAATAATAAAGCATACCAAGAAGTTATCAAGCTCATGACGATCATGTTGAGAGAATCCAACGGTGGAGGAAGCATAAGAACGAAGAAGATGATGAGAGTGAGAA
Organism: Lepidium aucheri; assembly: GCA_900406435.1. Taxonomy (NCBI): domain Eukaryota; kingdom Viridiplantae; phylum Streptophyta; class Magnoliopsida; order Brassicales; family Brassicaceae; genus Lepidium; species Lepidium aucheri. Next base: position 145,172 of record OVBA01000017.1, on the reverse strand, counting down.
AGCTGAGCTTCAATGATCGGAAGTTGATCAATCGGAGTTGCTACTCTCAAACAAGCCACATGTGCGGCTAATAATTGTTCATACATCGGATGTGTTGCAATCTCACCTTTCATTTGTCTATTTTGCTCCTCCACCGCCGTTGTATCTCCTTCTCCTCCTACGGTGGTTCCGATCATACCTAAGGCTGCTTCTTGCATAACCTTAACGACGGAGTGGTTGTCTGAAAACCCTAATTGTTGAATTTGTATGATGAGTTCATAGAGAGGCAAAGAGAAAGAGAGAGAGAGAACGATAGGAGGAAGATAATAAGATATATAAAGCTGTTTTGATTTCTTTCCTTATTGTTTGTTTATATAATTACTTGTCTTATTTATATGATGAAATTAATAATGTTTTTCTGATAAAATAAAACTAATAATGTTGAGACCACACAAGTACTCTATTAAATTATATATTACTTGACAAAAATCAACTTTAAAAGTATAGAAACTTTACTGGATGTTTTAAGTTTTTAAACAAAAATATGAGATTTCCAAGTTTTAAAATATTTGATTTCAATATATTCTAGAATACATATTGTTTTAAATATCATGTATTGTGCATATATATTAATGAATTTTTATATAAAATAAATCATTATTTATAATTATATTTATTTGTCAATAACATGCAATATAAAGATTTAATTATGGGTGGTGACATGATATAAGAATAAAACAATATATTATATGTTTATATTAATATAAAGATATTTCAAATTATGTTTTTTTATTATTCTGAAAAATGGAGAAGTGATTTTGCTCAAGTTGTAAAATGTAGATTTTGTTATTTTTTCTACTTGGTTTCGACTATAGGAAATCTTGTTGTTTTCACGTGATATTATTAAAATATAAAAAAAAGATAATTAAAAGTTTATATGGTAATGTGAAAATTATATAAATAATTATTAAGTTATGTCATGTTAGTTAAAACTTTAAAAATACTTTTTTACCAGACATGAATCTACACACATTTAAAATTGTTTTCTAAGGTGATTTTAATCTTTTAAAAAATCATCTGAATTAATTTGGTCTACATAGAGCCAGATGGTCTAAAAATTCATTCTAAACCTGCACTTCTATTAAACAATGCTAAATTTGAATTTGCTTAAATTTGAAGTAGCTAGACTATCTGAGTTTTACTATTTTAAGGTTATATATATATGTATATATATATATGACTAAGAAATGGTGCATTAAAGCTGTATCACATAATAGATTGACTGTATAATTTTGTGGACGAATAAATAATATATATTTGTCATATTAAATAGTGTTATTAATTAGGTGTTTCATATATATTAAGTGGGTGTTAAAGGATTAGGTGTGTCTACCGGTCCTATTGTTAAAGGTAGGAAGATATTTTCTTTTTATTTTTTTCTCGAAATATTTCGACTAATTTTAATATCAAGTTGGTGTTTCACTTGTTAGGTCTCCAATCATTATCATAGCAATAATAAACGAGTTAAGTGTTCTCATTTTTTTTTCAAAACGGCAATATCAATATGAGCCATAAAGGCTAGTACATTATCCAAATTCCTACATAAATTTTATAAGTGATAGAATTCGATCTCTAATTATACATGTGCCTCTACCTTTAGTAAATTTACTATCAACCACTAGAATAAAGGCCACTTGCAAGTATTCTCATCTTATATTTAATATACATACATATACATAAATACATATATATATATATATTTGTATTTTTTTTCCATCAACGATATATTCCACTTCTTCTTATATCCTAAACAATATCATGAAAAATTATGCGAGTATGTTTGAACTCTGGTAGAAAAAACCAAAGATGGAGGTATTTTCTCATTATTTGTATATACTTAGTTATAAATTTTACAAAGCACGTTATCAACGTGAACTTTTTCATAACTTTACGTTAAGGAATCTCTGCAACCAAACATAAATAGCTGATTTATTTTTTCTGTTTATTTTTATGGTATTATGGCCAACAAAAAGTCAAAATGTCATTCTCCAATAAATGGGAAATTATCAAATTACACATTCATTTGCTTTTTTCTTGGTCGGTTAAAAACATTGACTTATTTTAAAGCAAATTTTGTGTCTGAAGAGCAAGAACAACACAAGTTTTAGTGGGTATGCAACTATACTTTTTATAATTTTTTAATCAAAGATTGAATTTATTGTGGTAGATACGAGTTTTAAATTGTATACTGAAGAAGTATATGCACATAAACACGTGGCTAGTATTCATTGGGCAGAATAAATAATTATGTTTTTTTAAATGATTAATTTTGTTTTACAAAAAAAATGAAAACCCAAACGGCTTTCTATCATGGGAAGCAAAAAAATACACAAGTATCTTAGTAGAGTATCTAATTAATTTTAATATTATAAAATTGGTCTAGATACTCAATTGGGTATATAGCATTGTACATGGTCTTATATCTCTTTTTCTTTGATATATATATATATATATATAATATGAATACAAACAGACCAAACAAATTTTCAATTCCAATGTGACTTTTTTTTTTGGATTTAATGTTAATACGGTGTGACCTTCTTTCTTGTACATGTGGAACAATTTTTTGAGAAGACATGTGGTTTAATGGTAATGGTCATTTTAAATATCCTCAGGTACTCAGGTTCGAATCTTTTCAGATGCAAGGAAAAGGAAAAAGAAAGGTTAAAGTTTGGTCTTTGACTATATATCGGGTTTTGTCGATCCAATAATAGTAAGGTCAACAAAAAAAAAAGTTTCAGCTAATAATTTGGTATCAAAATTTGATTCATACTCACTACAGTATAATAGCTTAAAAAAGAGATTTTAGGAATAGATTTTAGGCTATAAATCGAATTTTGTCGATTCAGTTGTTAAAAAAAAATTTGTATTTTTTTTTTTTAGTTTTCAATCGATGTCCTTAACTATTATTTTCATATTTAAAATAAATACTCTAGCTACATCCTTATAAAAAAAACGTAGGTTCCATTTAATAAGTAAGAGATCAAGTATGGATTAATTTGGGTAAATCGATACAAAATGACCAATTTGTGTGACTAATTTAAACTAGAAGAAGATGTATTTGATGCAAGTGACTTTTAGACTAGTGGGAGGTGGTAAGTCCACTAAAGGTAGGTACATTTGTATGTTTTGGGATCGAGTTTTGCATGCTGTATTATACAGGAATTTGGTTAATGGGCCGGTCAGTTTTGACCTAATATTGAAAAAAAAATGTATTTGATGAGACTATAATAATGGTTTGATGATCTTCATAATAGTTTTTGAAATGAAAGAAATTAAATGTCGGCAATTGTTAGAAATTACGTGAATTCAGATAGAGCTTTGGATGAATATCAAAAACTAGGTACTAAACAATAATTTTAAAAAGTATTTTAAGGAAAATAACCTTTACCTTTGAGATTTTTTAATGTTATTTTATCAAAAGTGTAAATCTACTTTTATATGATCTTTAAACCCGACAAAAAAACGTGTGTCATGCTTATTACGTAAATCACTCACTATAAGTCCTGAAAATAACATACATTTGCCCATTTGTGTCAATCAATTTTTTTGGGTATTATTGAAAATATTTTAGGAAAGAACTCATAAAAAAGTATTTTTTTTTGAAGAGATTCATACGAAATAATAGAATGAACATTTTAGTTTTCAGTTTTTTAGATTTTAGATTTTGGTTTTTGTTTTTATATTCTTGTTTTTTTTTAAAATCCTAAAAAGTGGTTTTGGTTTTTAGAAAAGTTAAGGTTGAAAAATCCAGAAACTAATTTATGAAGTTTATAAAAAAATCAAAAATTTTCAAACTTGAATGATAACCTCTAATCAAAAACTACTTTAATTTTTTTTTAAAACTATTTTATCAAAATCATAATTAGTTAGAAAACTAGTCTTTGAAAAACAAAAATTGTAAAGTGATTTTAGTCTAGTGGTAGGAGATTAAAAACAAGCACCATCACACAACCAAGAATTAAATTTCGCTGCTTACGTTATGTAAGAACTTAGCTATTTGACTAATTAGTTGTGATCTAATATTGATTAAAAAAAATCTGGTTGAGAAACTGATGCCATAAGGTAAATAGTAGTTTTGTAATCAAACAAAAGGATAATCGATGATAAGAAAAAAAAAACATCTATCACTATTCACTAGTGATGTTTATATAGATAGATCGTAGAGATCTAAAGAATCAGAATTGGTCTTAGATAATGATAAAAGACTTTAATGATCTAATGAGTATAAAAAGAAAATGATTTACTATTTTTTGTTGTATTAATCAATTAAATAAAAAAAGAGAAATATACACGCCTTCACCAAAAGAGAAATAAGTACTAGTCTTTCTTTCTTCTATTTTTGTGTAGTTGTTATACAAATTATCTTTTGTATTACGCAAAGAAATATAAAAGAAATTGGTTAGTATAGAAAAATAAAAGAGGGACAAAATTGTCGTTCTCTTAAGCTTAAGTTAGATTTAAGACATCTCACATCTCAAAACAGTTTTGTGGTCCTATGAAAACTACTTCTCATCTTAATAATTCACCATTTTTATTATTAATAAAATAAGGTAATATACGTTTATCAAATTTTATATGGGCCAAATTGATTTTGAGTGTAGACCTATTGGGTACTTGTCTCACAGCCCATATATATTTGTACAAGTGTTTCCAAGTGTTTCCTTATGTGTTGTGTTTTTCAGAAATCGATAAGACTCGATGTATAGTCTAAATTTTCTTTAAACTAGATTTAACTATTTGATCAAAAGTATCTTCGTATCAACGTATGTTATACAAATTTCAAAAAGTATATATCATATTGTATATCTTAAACTAAAATCTTTATTCATATACATATATCAGCTTTGGTCTATTGACTAGAGGTTGATTTTTCATCAAACATAAGTTTTCTTATTGTTGAAAAAATCACTTTAAAAATGCTTCTAAATTAGTGTTGATGCCCAATCTAGCCAATTTTTTTTCTTCCTCTGGTGTATGAAGAAAGCTAAAGTGGCTTCTACCACTAGACCACATACTCAGCATCTTAAATTTTCTTTTAAAAAATAAAGATGTTACCTTATAAATTTCATAATATTCCCAATACAACCAACTAAATATATGTCCTAAACTCCCAACAAAACATATATTTTAAATCAAACTTTTTACAAAAATAAATATAAAAACATTTTTTCAAAAAACAAATCTACTAAAACGGAATCAGACATAAAAATGATAAATTAATTAGGAATACACTCATGTTCCATAAAACCAGGCAAAGTCCTTGTAGCAGAAGCAACCAAAACCCTAGAATGTCCCACCATTGAAATCACTCTAAGAGCTTCTTCTTCATAAGCTTTTCTCTCCATTTCTTCCCGTTTTACCCTCCTCCTCCTCTTCTTCGCCGTCACCACCGCAGCCGCCACCACAAGCCCTAAAAGCACCACACCAAGCGTCACAGATCCAACAAGCCCTCCAACAACCGATCTCCACCGTCCATTCTTCTCCTTCTTTATCTCCTTTCCTCCTCCACCGTCCGATTTATGATCATCCTTCACCACTAAACCAAAATGTCCATTGCTTTTAACGACGCAAACAAACGGCTTCACTTCACTAGCAAACGTTACTTTTCCATCAAGCTCAAAAGTGACACACATTGGCTTGTTCAGTAACGTTCTCTCTACCATAAACGATCCAGAAACATTCCCAAAATCAACTATAGACTGATCTTTACCTCCGGTTAAGAGAAGACTTATCTGATAGGAACTACTCACATTATTCCCCAAAGCGACGTCGTTTAATGCGTTATAAGCCAAAAGCCCTAGAACCGGAGAAACAAGTCTATAACCAGAGAGATCATAGTTTTTGTAATATATATCAGACCAATTCATTCCCACATATTGTCTAACAACCACAAGACGCTCACCACACGGCTCAAGGATCGCTCCGATACCGATATGAAACTCTTGAATTTGAGCTCCATATCGCCGGAAACTCCCACACCGGAACCTAACTGCGTCGAGGCTTATACCGGAGTAGTTAGAAGGAAGATGAATACGACGAAGAACACCGGTTTTGATCGAGTAATGTTGGTTTTTGAAGGAGTTGAGAGTGTAGTCTCTTAGAATGAGATCAAGGAGTCTTGAGGATTCATTGATTAGAGCTTTTTGAGTAGTAATAGTAGTAGAAGTCGAACCCTCTAGATGAAAGGGAAGGAAAGAGGATAATACAACAACTATTAGTTGAAGAGAAGGAAAATAGAGTGTTGTTGTTGTTGTTGCCATTTTTAATCCTTGATCGAGTTATTGTTCCCAATTTCATGTGTTTAGAGAGAAGACAATGAGGATAAGTGAAGAGGAAGACAATACTTTTGTTGACCATCAAAAGGCTTTGGATTGAAGGCAAAGGTTTTTGGTTTTATTTTTGTATAAATCGTTGTGTATATATGTATGTTTCTATATGATAATTATATGATTTTTTGGGGGTTATGATTATATGAAAAATAATTAAAGGCAGCGTGAGATTGTATTGAGTAAAGTCTACGTCTATATATTATTATATAAGTATATGTTTTCAAAATTAAAGAAAAAAAAAGTATAAAATATATATTTTTGGTGATAGTTTACTTACATTAATGTTTTGTATTAAATTTTTTTACCGATTTCTAATTCTTGTTAAACTTAATTTTTTTTGTCAACGACAATATCAATATAACCCACAAAAGCCGGTCCATTAGTCAAATTCTTATATAAATCTTGTAGGCAGTATGACTCGATTTCTAATTGTGTTTGTGTATCTGTCTTTAGTGAACTTACCACCAGTCATTAGATTAAAAGTCAATTGCTTGTTGAATTTAATTAAAATATAAAATTTATGTTTTTTTCAAGTGATATAATAATGTAATTTATTTTCTAATTCACATTTTGTAATAAATGTGATTTGACCATAAACATATTTTGAAGTGATAAGGAACCACTTAAAAGTGGATCATAGCGTCCGCAAGAGCTCTTAGTCCCAATGTAGTAAGTTGCTTACTCATACTTGGCTTGGATCCATGCCTGATTTAGAACTCATTAACTCATTATAAATGTTGATTAGTAGTCAGATTCCATCAATAGTTTTAATGTTAAAATATGAATGAAAACAAAAAAATTTAACAAAAATAATTCAGCAATTTAGAATCGGCCAGCTTTCTCACTTTACCTCTTGAAAATTATAAGCACTTTTTTTGTATTTTTAAACTCTCGTTAGCTGAACTCGAGATCATATTTGTTGGGACAAAATGCTTGAGGTTGCTCACGACTATTTTTGTAACACTCTAGTTTTAGGATATGTGATAATGCATCAGAAAAATTTAAAAGAATTGATTTGGCTATATCACCAAAATGCGTTATATTTATCTTTTCGGTTGAACATTCTGGAGAGCTTCATAATTAAGCACTATTAAGCTGGAAAATGTTATGATGGATGACTTATTGGAAAGTGATTATCGAAATTGTATGAGCTAAATTTTTTTTGAAAAAAATCATGTGGTAATTTATAAAGTCGATAAACATAATTTAACTTACCAGTCATCGCTAAAATATAAATTTATGGACAAAAAAGAAAGTTAAAAAGGTGGTTATCAAAAAGTGTATGAAAGAAATTTTTTTTAAAAAAAAATTATGTGGTGATTTGTAAAGTCAGAATACATATTTTACCTTATTTGTCATCGGTAAAATATAAATTTATGGATTGAAAAAGAAAATATGAAGCTCATAAGTGGCGGTCATAGCGTTACAATTCTTATGTTAATGATCTCTCACCAGCCTCTTTGCCAGTTCAATGAGATGAAAATGTTTGTTAACAAAAAAAAATTAACAATACTTCCACAACCCATGAATGAGTGACTAATAGCTATATATAAACTCACATGGGAATTATTACATATAAAAAGATCAACCTCTTCAAGAACAAGTGGTAAAACCGTAATTTGAAATAACCGGTTTAGGTAAAATCAACTAAAAAATCAATAGAAATTAGCTCTGCTTTGGTAAGTCTTGCCGGCACTCCAGCTAGATGGAGCAACATTCCAAGCATAAATTGTCTCACGAGTTGTGTAAGAAGTGACTCGGAAAGAGAGAGATTGACCATAGAGAGAAGAGAAAGCTTGGTAAGAAGCTCCCCAATTGTGGCTCATACCAATCCAATTCGTTTGGCTTCCTTTAACAGCTAAAGTCTTAACATCACCTGAACCACCTACGTTCATAACGTATACAAGTAGCCAATAACCATTTCCTTCAAACTTGAATCTTATTCCTCCACTCTTCCTGCATGCCACCCTGCATATACATACATGAACCTTTAATTTTTTGTGATATTATATAATCCGGTTCAACAGAAATATTATATGAACACTAAGAGTATCGGACTAGTCAGAGATTTTTTTTCCAAACTGATTCAGCGGGTCAACGGATTATGAGATCTGATCATGGGCTAGAGGAGTCATCTGAATATTCCTCATATCGTACACCAGTGTGATTTTGTTTCTAGGCGCACTTGATCGAAATCGGGTAGCACATTATTATTTTCCTAAATTCTAGTACTACCACTAATTAGTGTATGCTTTATATGTTCTTTTAAGGCTTTATTTGTATAACTAACTTTCTTTAAAACTCATTCATAGTTCAAACTACCCAAGATTATGCAACTACATGCATATGATGAATCAAATTTCTTTGGAAAACTATAATTAGTTAATTGCATATTAATTATATATATGCTCAAACGATCATTTCTATATGTTTTTTTGTCTCGTATTAAACACATCTAGATGTCATACTCTTCTTTTTTTGTCAATATTGGGCCACAATTGACTGGTCCATTAGCTAAGTTCATGCATAATATAAGTGGCAGGACTCGATCCCATGATGTACAAATGCACATGCCTTTATTAGACTTACCGATTACCACTAAACTAAATATCACTTGCATATGTCATATTCTAAACGGTTCTATTTGTCTGGTCGAAATTAATACTACAATTTTTGTAAAGATAGTATGGATCTCTTCAACAATTTATAACATATAGTAATTTTATTGGACTAGTGGATATATTTGTTACCTCCGGTATGAGACAGGGACGATACCAGCCTTCCAATTAGCGATTTTCATGAAAGCCGGTTTAGCCAAATCAAAATGGACACGTGGAGGATTACACCATCCACCATTGTTAGAATCTTGGCCCCAATTTGGTGGACATATGTTGGTCGCAGTCACTATTGTAGCTGGTGAGTTGTAGTAGCAGTTAGGCGATGATACACATCTAATCTGATAACATTGACCACATGAGTAACCATCTTTGAACAGAACTGTGCTCAACGCAGTCGTGGCTGCGCCGTAGCCGCTGTCCCAGAGGTTGCCATAGCCACAAGCCCCACCTGAACCAAGGTCATGTTAATTAAAGATAGACAATGGATCTCAATGGTATACAAAAGATTCATGTATTGTATGATATGTAATATAACTTTTGGTAACACTTTTGAAGTTTTGAAATTATGATACATAATACATTTGAAATCCTATATAGTTTTGTTTGATTGTATATATAAAATTTGATTGGTAGCATTCACCGCGCGATTGCATTACCAATTGTTTATTTTGCTACCAATCAAACAGGTGTTTGAAATCAGTGGCTGAAATAAGTTTTAGATATCAGCGGTTAAAACGAACGTATGAATTTATTTGTGGACGTTTAGTCGATATTTCAAAACAGAATTATTTATGGGTATTTATCCACCACAATCTTTGATTATCCGTTTCAAACTTTCTATTTAACCACTCATTTTTATTTCAACTGTCTTATTTAAACGGAATCATCAATCATAGCCATAATAAATACTCTACATATCAAATAGAATGTACAAGTATTTGAACATTACCCATAGTTTCGCTAGCAGTCTCATCGCCGTAAAAAGTGGCTGAGCCACGGCGCCATAGGCTACCGGCATATCCCGCCGATGATGTTCCGATCATCGCCATTATCGACAAAATAACCAAACACTTACAAGACAGATTTTGATCCATTTTCTATTTCTTTGAGGGCTACGACTCTTGTTTTCTCTTTAAGAAGCCAAGTCTTATTGTTGCATAATGTCTCATATATATAATGAATACACAATGAGTTAGTAAAACTTTGCTAGTGGAATGAAAAAGAAATTAGTGTCAACGTGAGAAACACTAAGAAAGAAGTGTGTTAACAAGTACTTGACGTGCCTTCATGTTTGTTTTGGTCTCCACCTCCCTTATTATCATTCTAAATATTTAAGTTAATTATACTTTATAGTTATAGTGATCATCAAAAGAAAATTCCATGTTTGTTCTGTTTTTGTCAAATTTAAAACAAAAGGTTAGATGGATAACAAATGATTTCATTTATAGATATATAAACACTAGCACTAACAAGATTATTTTTTGTATGTATATAAGTCTTTAATGAGATCACTAGTAGTCTAGTACATTAATAAGATTCTTATTATTTATTACAAATTATGAGATAGAATTATGTTTTGATATCACTATGAATCATATTCTTTTTTTTCCAACTTAACTCATATTATCAAAATAAATGCGAAATCTAATGTTGCGATACATAATCCACAAAAGACTGATTTCTGGAAAGCCTTGTAATATTGCGGGCCAAAAACCAACATTGTGATTCAATGATCTATGAATCAAAGAAAACGAGAAAGAAATGAAAAGGCTTCGGAGACGATCGAATTCTTCCAAGAACAGCAAAAAAACCGGCCAGCCACCAGGATTATCAATCATCTTCAGCACTATGTATCATATTCTAGAGATTTTTCAATATTTTATTTTATTTTATTTTTTTGAAAAAAGGTAAGATTGTAGAGATTTTATGTAAAACTATTTCAAGTGACCAATTTTCTAAAGAATGTCAATGGAAAATTTTCAACATGGAACTATTTTATGTTATCCAATTTATATATTTCGGCAATTTTGTTATTGTTGGCAGAACGGAGTTAGATCATGTCTAGTTAGACTTCCCTCCGGTTCGATCTGTGGTCGTTTGGTTTGTGAGAATTATATAGAAAAAAAATCTGATTTCCTACAAAAAGTTATTTTTAAAAGAGTTGGTAGCGTTTGAAGTCTTACAAGTTTCATCATTTATATTTTTTGTCAACTTGATATGCCACTCCCACAATGCTTTTAATTATAGATAGAGTTTTATAATTGAAGATAAGAAAATGTCAGAAAGTGAAGAAAATGAATCATCTAATTGATTCGTTCATAGTAGGGATTATAAGCCTTAAGCATCCTATACCACTTCTCAAGACTTAAGGCTATGGGGGAGTGATTGTAAAGAAGAGAATATATATGGTAAAAAGCTTGTCGATAATGGTTGAACCGGAACAAACCAAAAATCAATCTTTTAGAAACAGAACAAGGAATTTTTTATTAGAATATGGGCTTCCAACTCAAAACCAATTGGTAATAAGTGGAGAAGCTCATATCTTATACATACTAGAGAGGACTCTTTCCAACTTCCGATGTAAGATGTTATTCTCTAATACATCCCCTCGAGATAATGACTCTTTGGTCATTGATCTAGATGTTCGGGGTTTGGATCGACATCACAAATTTTTGGGTCTAGATTGTCGATAATTGGACCAATTTTGGGTTAGATCGGATTGGATAACATGGATCATGGACTCTGATATCATATTAGAATATGAGTTTCCAACTCAAAATCAATTGACAATGAATGGAAAGATTCATATCTTATATATATTAGAGAAGATCTTTTCCAACTTCCGATGTGGGATGTTATTCCCTAATACGATCCGATAAAACAACAAAAAATGCAGAACATAGTGTGGAAAGGCTTGTGGTCTTGCTCAAAGCATTTTGGAAGGTGTTTTGTTCAAGTCCTCTCGGAAAAATATTTTCCGAGAGATATTTTCCTAACCCAGCGATGATAGTCGGGTTGATGGATGACAACATAGATCTTAGATTGTAAACCCGTTTGAACCTTTGAGCATTGCTTTCGTATATTTATTCTCACATCTGTAAGATTTGTCGGGTTCATCCAGGTTATCCTCGATACAAAAAATAAAGCACAATACTTTTAGCAAAGAAAATTTAAGTCTTTAAAAAGAAGATACATGAATGAAACAAATGAGAAAGTGAGCTTTATATAAAGTGCTCGGTACAAGCGAGTCCAAACGAACATAAATGAAATAGAACGCAAAGGATATAATTCAATGCCATGAAAAAACGAGCATTATGTAACATTAAGTATGATCAATCAACAGTAAGACGAAATTACTAAAATGGCATGGTAGTAGCTAACAAACTAAATTAAACAATGTAATATTCCAATTTCAAATCAAGGAAGATGTTATTTTTTCTTTTAGCTCCAAAATATTGATTTTTTTGCCATCCTGGCCCTGAAAAATTGAAACCATAATGATGATTAGAACTGAAAAAAAAAACATTAGAAAATATAATAAAACCAATGTCTACAAGTTAACTAAAAAGAGGAGTATTGTCACACACATTTATATATTGTCAACAAATCATAAACCCAATCCACGTTGGACTAAATTCTAACATATTCCTTTTACGCTTAGGATTGGACATTAAGCGTGAAATCTATGAAACCAGAAAATTCTACTAAAGTTGCACATTCTGAGATCGAGTCTTACCGTCTGCATTATGTAGAAATTTGGCTAATGGGTCGGCCAGTTATGTTGCAATATTGACTTAAAAACAAAAAGTGATCTACAATCAAAATTGGGTTTAAGCTTTCGTGGGCCTAATTAAGTCACACCCAAAACCTAGCTCACATGAAGGAGATATTGCCACACACTAATATATTGCTCATGAATCACAAAACCAACTCATGTGTGACAAAATTCTAGCAGTCTTGAATATACTAACAGTTATGAGTCACAAAACCGACCGATGTGGGACAAAATTCTAGCAGTCTCAATCCTAACATGTCTCAAAACCTTTATACTTAATATTTTTGTAATAATTTTACCTCAGAAACAATGGTGTGCACGAATCTGTGATGCAGTCTAGTAGAGAGGCAACTAACTACATTGAGGCTTTGTTCTTGAGCCAACATTTGAAGAACACTTGAGAGACAGAATTTGTTTGGTCCAAGACAACAACTTATGATAATCTCAGCACCAACAAGACAAGGCATAACCACAACTGTAAAGTGTTTGTCATCTACACACGAGCAACTTGATGATGATACTGCTGATGTTGATGATGATGATGATAAATTATTTGTACATTCTTGATCTGTTGATGGATGAGTAGTATTTGTTTTCGATATGGATTTTTTTAGCCGATTTCTCTTTTCGTTGAGTTCATTGATCTTGTTTTTCAAGTCTTTGATGTAGTTCACTGCCTCCAAAATGTGATCTGATGTTGAGCGTTTACCCTGTATAACACATTGTTATATGATTCATCATTCAATATGTACACTAACTAGTAATTATATGATTCAAGATTACATTTAAGATTAACTAGCTACTGTTTAAGAGAAAGATAAGTATTAACTGATCAATTTATGAGTAAAGCGATTAAGGAAAACCAATGACAGAGTTTAATTACACAAAGAATACAACATTATTATTTTTATTTTTTTGTGTTTGATCGAAAATGTCTGATCTATAGCATGAATCACACCCTTAAAATCTATTTTTTAAGTTACCATAATGCAGCGGATAAGAATCAAACCCTGATGTCAAGTCATTAGCTGAATCATTCTAACTATCAGACTGAGAACAACTCGGCGTTATTTAAGTAATTAACAACATTATTTAAGTAATTATCTCTGAATAAATTACCTGAATATATTGAAATGGCAATAGAGATCTTAAGCTTTTGAAGAGAGATGAAACTTCTTGTCTTCTTTGTCTTTCAATATCTCTATGTTTCATCTTCTTACTTTCTCGATCATCATCATTATCACCATTGTTGCAGACTTCACTCAAACTTCGTTTGTTATTGCTTCCATTGTTTGTGATCTTCGGATTACAAACATCATTGTTTTGATATGATATTAATGGAGAAAGAAGAAAAGATAGTGAATTATGATCTTCATCGATCAAATCATTCATAAACAATGAAGGAACAAAATCCATCTTATTGGTAAGTTTTTGTTGTTGTAATAACATTGTAACTTTCAGAGTCTCTTTATATATATATATATATATATGTCTTTAAGATTTGTTTCTTCTTATTTGATTGGACAGATGTGAAGACAAATTAGTGATCGATCTTGAAGAAACTAAAATCGACTTAAAATATGAGTAGTTGGGATTTATTTATATTTTCAATATTAGACCACAATTGGCCGGCCGAATAGTCAAGTTCTTAAATAATATAGGCAGCGGGAATCGATTCCTGATTATGCAAATGCGCTTGCCTTTAATATATTTACCATATGTCACTAGGTTAAAAGTCATATGAGAGTAGTCGGGATTTAGAATAGAATTAATAATGATATTAATCTTATTATATTGAAGATTGTACTGTTCATATAATGGCTATTTAATAATATTTGTCAATTGGAGATGTGAGACAGCGTTTTAAATGTGCTTTAAACATATATCAACCTTTATTATCACACAACCCAAATCTTCAACTCAATTAATTTCTTATTTTTCTTGGTCAAAGAAGAAAATTGTTTTTAAATAAAAAAATTTTGTTTTGTATGTAAATGATTATTCCTATGTTAAACTAATTATCTATGTTTTTGTACCAAGAGTAATATAGAAATTTATAAGAAAAAATTATATTTTAAATTTTTAATGTAGATATGTGACAAAAAAAATTAATGTAGATAATCATAAACACATTTTCTTTGTCAACTAAATTCCATATTACAAAAGGTGAGATTATCATTTTGTGGAACATTGTTTACAAGAACTAGATTACAAATACAATACTTGATTACGAGCAAGAAAATCTATTTTGTGATATAAGAGTTTAGAAATCGAATAAAGAGAAAAACTATAAAACAAGTTCTACAAACATGCAATGATCATAAGCATAATATTGTCTACAATAGAGCTTCAAGATGTAGGAATAACAAGATGTAGGAATAATGCTTAATTTTTTTTGTCAACGATAATATTAATATTAAGCCATAATGACCGATTTATTAACCAAATTCCTACATAAATCTTGTAAGTAGTGGGACTCGATCTCTAGTAATATATGTGCGTCTGTCTATAGTAAACTTACCATCAGCTACTAAACTAAAGACCACTTATGAATAATGTTTAATTTAAAATGCAAATAAGCAAAACTGGTTATTTCCTTGCTCGTAGTATAAATCGAAAAATTATGATAGAGCTGATTATTAGTGTATTTCTTTTCTTGGACCAAACATTTACTATTTTTGGATAAAACACGAAATTATTATTATTATCAATAATTTAAGACCAAACACGTTGATGTATGTCAATTATTATTGATGTCTAATTTTCTCCATTTATTTTGTGTAGTAATGTCAAGGTTTGTAGATTTTTTTTTCCCACAGCTAACTGAAATTAAGAAGATTGATAGGTATTTTTTTATCAACATTAATCATCATATTGGATTAATAAAGTCTAATCTATAACTTAAATATTCAAACTAAAGTTGATTCGAATTGACCATTTAATACCTAGCTAAATTAAAATCAAACCAAATGGATCATCTGTTTCTTGATATGTATCTATTTATATTTATAATAGTGGACATACTATTTTTTTTGTTAATGGCAATATTAATATGGGCCACAAAGGTCGGCTCATTAGCCAAATTCCTACATAAATTTCGTAGGTGATAGGACTCGACCCTTCGTTATGCATGTGCGTCTGCTTTTAATGGACTTAATACCAACCATGGAACTAAAAGCCACTTGCATAAACATACTATTTTAATTATGATTAATTATTCTTTTAATGAAACTGAAATTTTATCAATACAGATCTATTTAATTTTTTTACAAAAGTTTCATCTCCAAAGATTTGATATATAACTTAAACTTTTAACCCTATAAACTTACGAAATTACTCAAATCAAAATGTAGTATAATTATATATATCATTTTATTTTATCAAACCCTCTTTATACGATTCATTAGTAAACGAGCTATCATTTCCATCTAAATTAAGTGCTTTTAATTTCAGTCGGCAGTTATAATTAATGTGATAGTTTTATTTAGTTTTAATCTAAACTTACACTTAGAAAGCACAAAACAAACTTTTCTTTTTCAAAAGGTTTTGCTATATAGTCAAAAGGCTGGAATAAAAGAAATAGTTGTTTTTAATATAATTTAATATTTAACATTTTTAAAATAAATTAGAATTAGAAAATAAAATGTTAAAACAATCTTATTTATACGGAATTATATAATCTTTGCTTCAATCTTTTTTTTGTCTAACCTTATTTTATAATCGGATTAATAAAATCTGATCCAAAACTAAAACTCGTATCATAAAATTCTCTTGTTTTTTTCTTTGTATCGAAGAGGAATCAAATCCTGATACCTAAAGATTTGTAAAACTACCACTAAACCACCAATCTTCGGCATTTCAATCTAGTTTTATATTATTTTTTGCTTATATATTTTTTCCACCAAATATAAAATTCACCAGAACCATATTGTGGTATATTTCAAATCATTTTAGAATATATTCCGACAATATTACAAATGCATTTAGAACAATAAAACTCGAATCATTACTTCTAAAGGTACTTAGTGTTGTTAAAAGGAGATTAAGAAAGATTTGTTTGTATTTAAAGATAATGTGACGCGTAATGATTAATGAGTGTAGTTGTAGATGATAACGTGGACACTCAAAATGCCATTAAATTACTTGCAATAATTGTTAGTGAAATAAATATTTGGAATTAAATACATTAAATATAATCAGTTGAAGTCAGGATTAGGTCTGACATTTTGATAAATGGGTCCCTTTTGTTGCATGTCCATATTGATGTTTCATCACTGATGACGATTAATGAATGGTAATAAGATCATTAAGATGTTTTAATATCATTAATTATATCCAATTTTCAGCGGCAAATTGTGATTTTTTTTTATTATAACCAAATTGAATATATACATTACTAGATTTGTTTCAGCCCATTTTGAATTGGGCTATGGATCAACTGGTCCAGTTTAGTCCAACAAATATATAAAGATTGATTCTAATGTTATAACTTATATAACCTATTTATTTTTAAGGTGAAAAAATGTTCACACCCAAATAATCAAACCAAAACATGTAAACAAGAATGTTGTAAGTATACATATCATGACCTAATCCTTTTCTACGCATTTCATGCAAAAGATGTACACCATCACTAGCTCTCTTAATTAACTCCAATGTATTTTCAATAGTTGAACACTGGCTCAACTTAACTATTGGATCAATACATCTTCGTTGCATCTTTAATGGAGGGTTTCTTGCAAAATCCATTAATCAATATGTTAAACAATACTAGGAAGTTGAATATCACAAAACATTTTCTCATAGATTTGTTATGCTTCAACTAGCTTTTCTTTTATTAATATACTGTAAATTATTATATCAATAATAATCATTGTATCTACTATATGCTATATTACTTGATAGATAATACTTGATTTACCATATTTTGAAAAATCGAGTTTTATTAAATGAGAAAATTCATATATCCAAATAACACAACACATCCTAGTTCCACATATAAAGAAAACACAAATATGAATCAAATAGACATAAAAAGTTTATGTTTCTAATTTTAAATAAATTTTTTTCGGTATTATATTTACTTTGAACATTGTTTAAAAGTAAATATTAAGTATAGTGTCATGCAATGTATGTGGTTTCAATTCAAACTCAGACTTATGCTTACTTCAATTTAAGTGACAAGAAGTTTTCATGAACATTTCTTGCACTAGGATATAAACAAGAGACTAATTCTCATTTGATATAAAATTGAGAAAATGAAAGATCTTAATCCAAAAATTTTAAGTTTTTTTAAGCCTTTTAACTAAATAATTCATAATTTTTATCAGTAAACACAATAAATAATGCATCAAATGATCGATTAAATGGTTTTCATATTAAAATTCGTTCTTATTCTTAAATTTAAAGTATTATAATGCAAAATGAATGAAATAATTATAAACAAAATGCATAAACAGTATATCAACATACAATAAAACCTCTAAAAATTAATAATGTTGGTATTTTAAAAAATTATTAACTTATAGTATTATTAATTTATTCATAAATTAGTAGTTAGTAATTTATAAAAAATGACAAAATATCATGAAAATATAATATTTGGTTTATAATTTTCAAAGACATACTTTGATTTAAAGTCACAAGTGATTTAGAGTTCATACACAATCATTTTTGTTGGATATGACTAGTGTTTGTCACAATACTTATAACCTGAAAATCAAATCAAATCAAATGCTAGGTCTAATAAGTTTGATGATTGAATTATAGAAAATGAAATTTGTGATAATCTTTTTTATTTTTTGTCTTCTTTTTGACATAGTAAGGAAAGTAACGAAACATTTTTTTTTTACAATTCTTTATTGTCAAGTCATTATTATTCTCCAAGTCTTTCTAAGAAATATATTAATCCAAAAAGTAGCATCGAAATATTTCATTAGACTATGTTGGTAAGGCCCAATTCAACCCATTTATTTGCAAAAATATATTTTAAGGCCCAAAACTGTTTGGTAAATTAGATCCTGATAAGGAAAAAGATGGTCAAAGTGATTGGTTGTATATTGCATGAGTTGTAATATTAGAAGTATGTAGTTAAAACATTAGAAATCTTAGATATAAGGTTTCAAAAACTTATAATTTTGTAAAAAAATTGATGCTTAAGTCTTACATATATCAAGAACATGAACTTTCAACCCAATACCAATCGACAAAAAGCAGAATTAGTCATAATCATTTTATATCATTTCAGAATCTCCACATTTTCAATATATGATAATTTTACATAGTCTTCCACAGACTAGTCATCTGAAATGTGAAGTTTGTAGGATTGGACATCTACGGATAATCATAATACAACTGAACCTAGGTTCTTATACCATATTATAAAACATAGACTTCCAAATTAAAATTAATTGGCAACAAATGGAATATCCATAAAATTTTTATATCAGTTGAGAAATATTCACACTTACGATGTAGGATAATTTAAAAGCTATCTTGATTATTTTGCATCCAAATATAAGCAATTTTTTGGTTCAAGTTACGTTATTTTAGTCTCTTTTAAACATAAGTTTTCTTCAAACTTAACATATTATAATCATGGCAGGTGACATTTAGTTTAGTGGTATGTGGTAAATTCACTAAAAATAGATGCACTAGTATATTCAGAAATCGAATCTTATTGCTTTCATTATACATGAATTTAGCTAATGAGCCGATCAATGTCAAAAATTGAATGTTATAATCATGTGGCTATAGTTTTCTTTTAAAGAAAGAAATCACAAGAGAGGAGCCCACATGATGATTCATGTTTACATAACGACTAAAACCGCAAACCAATCTCACAACTTGAGGCAGAAACAGACACTAAGCCTAATCCAGTTTTGTTCTTACTTATCAACTTCTGTCTCTCATTTTCGCAATGACCTTTAATTCATGTATATATTTATTTCTTTCACGAAAATAATTGTCGTTTTATATCAAATATGTGTGTATAAGAGGATAGCTTCTATAGAATTTGTGGTTTATGGCATTTTGAAGAGATAAATGTACATTATTCGATATTTATTTGTACTATATAAATTTTCAACCATATAAGATTCGATGTTGGATACCATCTAATATCATGTTGTTTTATAGTTTTAATTGACTTTTTTTTTGTTCGTTTTCTTTTTCCATTATAGATATAATTTATATATGTTGACCAGTACTGTTATATAAATATTTGATAAGTAAAACTTCTAAAAAATTTGTAAAATGAAATGTTAATTTATACGAGAAATGGTCAAAAAATAGATGGCTCGGTTCGTTTGCCCCTGATTTAGCTAGGCATGAAGTGATAGGTTCAAATCCCATCATGTTCTATTAGAGAATTTAAGTTATGGATCGAGTCTTGTTATCAATTCAATGGTTATTTATTAATAAAAAAAATTAATACGAGAAATATTTTTGGTCTATTTATTGTCTATTTATGCATGTTTTCTACCGAGAGTTGAGTATTCAGATTCAAGAATTGTGTATCTTGGATGATAGAATTTAAACTTTAAGATGTTTGAGTTATTTATAGAGTCTTATCGAACTAATTTTTGAATAAAAATATTAATTATTGTGGAGTATTTTTGCTCTATGCCCCTTTTATGTTTTTAATTACTCAAAATATCCTTTTTTCAAAACTTTGACTAAAATGTCACAAAACATGTTTCATATTTTCTAAAATGCCCCATTTTCCATTGGTTATTTTATCCACCGTGGACATAATTCATCAATCATGGACATACACATCAATTATTTTTTACTTATTGTCCATGGTAGAAATCTTTATAGTCAACCATGGACACAATATTGACTATTGTCTACAATGGACTTTTATATAGTCTATCGTGGACACTGACACTACAACTGAATGCCACAAAAATAGATTTCTTGAAATTCAAAACATAATTTGTGGTATTTTTGATAAGATAAAATGGAAAGCATTGGAAGAAATAAAAACATAAAAAGGAGCATTACATATAATTTTCTCTTAATGATATCAAGAAAATCATATAAACCATTAGCAACCTACTTTTTTTAAAAAAAAATCTAAATCTCAAATTATACTTTCTACAATGAATATGATGTTTGGATGAATTTGTGAATTCCAATGATGATGTACAACATGATATAATACGATGAAGATGTTAAAATTAGTGACCACAAGTCCCTGGAAAAGGACATATCTAGTTGCATCTAATACGACTAACAAAGCCACCCTGTACATACCCTTAACCAATCCTCTTTGACACTTCACATTCATACTCTATCATTTGGCTCACAAAGAGTTACAATCCTTTCACCATTTAGATTGGACTCCGGCTAAAATCTTTAACTTAACCATCACCATTTTTTAAGAAATTGACTCTTCCCTAGTTATGTTTATCCTTCTTACTAAAAGATTAAAAAACTCTCATGAAGAAATATCACATTTTAATTTTTTTGTGAGTTTACTTCACTTTATTTTGATATACAAAAAACATTGTGTATATATTTAGGTTTGGAATTTTTCATTTTGATATAAAAATAAAACGGATAACTCATACAAACAATTTAAAAGTTTGATCCAAAACAACTAATTATCTTTTTCTAAGTTTTTTTTCCACCTTACTATAATTGGATCGATCCTCCCCTTCTATTATCTGTTTTTATTCCATAAGATTCATTTGCTTCGTATGGATCATTAGCAACTTATCCAATTTCTCGTGTAGTTGCTTTAATTCCTTGCGTGCGGATGTATCAGATGCAAGTACCACGTACAGCTCGGTCATACTCCTTGTCATATTGTCCATCAGCTAAAACGAGGTTCTCTATAAGTGCTCTTCCCTCTTCAATCTCCTGTTGTAGAAATCTACTCGGTATAAAGAAGCATATGAATCTTCGGATGGACTCCTCGCTAGAAGTTACTGAGGATCGTGTCTTTCGAGAATTCATGGTGTGGACACTGAGATTGTATGTCTTACAACAAATTCTCTCCTTAGGTCTAAGATCAGTCGTTGTTAATTTTAGAGTATCAATCTCATATATATATTTAGGTTCAAAAAATTTGCTCTTCTGTCTTCTTATGTTATATTCATAAAGAGGTTCATGCCTTTGACCCTAATTATCATATTAATGGCTTTCTATTCTTTTTGGGTTGCTTCTAACATCAGATTTCTTCAAATTTAATCGTTTGAGAGATCCAAAAATCTCACCAAAACACATGTAATATAATTCTCATGCTACTTACCTACTCAAAGGCTTAATCACAAACTAAAATAATCAAATGTAAAGCTCAAAGTAAATATTAAAATATAAGAAACATAAAGACCCATTAACTTGTGTACAATGTCAGGAATCTAATCAAAAAAAACTTTAGATTCAGATTCAAATAGTCAATAGTCAATACTAGCTCAAGATTTCATTCATTCACTCACTCAAACTCAATCACAATTTGGACCGCACACTTGTAATTTTACATTACAATCCAAATCACATATCTGACAAAAACTTCTGCCACCAATTAAATAATTACTCTTTTTCTTTTTTTTTCAATTAGTTTAATCGATAAATTCTGATCTATAATCAAATGTTTAAGATCTCCAATATCACGTGGGAGTATGAATTTCCTGAAATTGAACTGGAGTAGAAAAAAACAATAAATATATCACTTAATCACTTGACTAAATACAATTTCAAAACCACTTGACATAAATATTTTCTAAATCATTTCACCAAAATACTTCTCTCAATAATTTTATTTAGATTAAATTTCAATAGTCGCCGAGTTGCTTTTAGTCTGATGGTTAAGATGATCCAGCTAATGATTTGGCATTATGGTTCGATTTCTACCCACTGCATAATAGCTTAAAAAAGAATTTTAGAGATTGCTTTAGGTTATCGATCCGATTGTTAGAAAAAAAAAGAAAAATTTAATAGTCATTACCGCTCAAGATATTACTCATTTACAATTTGGACCGCACATTTGTAATTTTACATTACAATCCAATCACATATCTTACAAAAACATCTGAACACCAATTAAATAATTACTCAAATTCTTTAAATTTTCCATCTTTATATGAAATTTTATTAAAAAAGACATAAAGTCTTCAGAGAATCCAAAACTTTAGGGACCCATGTTAAAAATAAAAGGGTAAAATCGTAATTTTCCCCACTCTCCCTCCAAAAAATCTCAACGACTAAAAAAACTCGGCCTTTAGAAAACGAACGAGCGTACCAAAATCAGCTCAGAAAATTAAACAAAATTCCAAAAAAAATAATCAATTTTTTTATAAATTTTTTAACCTAAATCGAAAATTCTCTCTTTCTTCGCCGTCGGACTCAATTATCCGTTTACCCGACCCGGAAATATCTTCAAAGGCTCCGGCTTTCTTTTACAGTATCAATGAGTTCACTACAATGACCCGTACCGAACTTAACCGGAGCCGGAGCTCCAATTCCGATTCTGAGAAGAATTCCGGTGGCGGAAGAACCACCGCGATGAGGGTTATTGTTCCGTTACAAGGTGTTGTTCAAGGTCGTGGTGGATTGTTCTTAGGCTCTGTGATTCCTTGTGCTTTCTTTTACTTTCTTCAGTTTTATCTTAAACGAAATCGGAAAGGTGAATCTGATGATAATTCCGGTGGTGAACCAAATAATTCTGCTTCTTCTCCAAATTCGGATTCGAATTCGGGTTTTCCGGACCCGACCCGGTCACAATCTGTTGGACATCTCACGGAGCTTACTGGTTTGCCTCGTTCTCTTTCTCGGATTCTTCTCTCGCCGAGAAATTCTGGTAGTTCTGTTTCGGTTTCGGGTCGGGTTAATTCTGTAATTAAAGGTGGAGATTTGCCTTATTATGTGGGTCAAAAACGGGTTGAAGAAGATCCGTATGATGAGTTGGATAATCCGGATGGAGTTATTCAACTTGGGTTAGCTCAAAACAATAAGGTGCAATGAAGTTTCTTCAAAGGAAACTGAAACTTGTTTTGTGATTTTTCTGCATTTGACAGTTGAGTTTATCTTTTAACAGTTGAGCTTGGATGATTGGCTTTTGGAGAATCCAAAAGAAGCAATCTCAGATGGATTGAGTATTAGTGGCATTGCTTCTTATGAGCCTTCTGATGGAGTTATGGAACTGAAAATGGTTTGTTCTCTCTATAAAGTTCTCAATGTTTGTGCTTTGAGAGTTTGAGACAACTTTGAATCTTCTTGAGATGTTTATAATTGTGTTTTGTTCGAGGATTTTAATGTGTTGTCATTGAGAGAAGTTTTCTGAATTTTGGACAGGCTGTGGCAGGATTCATGTCAGAAGCAACCAAAAACTCAGTTTCTTTCGATCCATCACAGTTAGTGTTAACTTCTGGTGCATCATCTGCTCTTGAAATTCTTTCCTTTTGCTTAGCTGATTCCGGAAATGCCTTTCTTGTTCCAACGCCGTGTTCTCCAGGGTAAAAAGTCTTACTTCTGTATTCTGTACTGTTTAACTGGTTAACGCTATGAGAGATGTTGAATCTGAAATGTGGACGTTCTGTTGTGTGCAGATATGATAGGGATGTTAAATGGCGAACGGGAGTTGATATCATTCATGTTCCTTGTAGAAGTGCAGATAATTTCAATATATCAATGGTTGTGCTTGATCGAGCATACTATCAAGCCAAGAAACGAGGTATCAGAATCCGTGGCATTATCATCTCAAACCCTTCAAATCCCATGGGAAATGTAATAAGCAGAGAGAATCTGTATGCTCTTTTGGACTTTGCTCGTGAGAGGAACATTCATATAATCTCAAATGAAATCTTTGCTCGGTCAGTCCACAAAGAAGATGAAGATTTTGTTAGCATGGCTGAAATAGTTGAAACGGAAGAGAATATCGACAGGGAAAGAGTTCATATCGTGTATGATCTCTCGAAAGACTTGTCTTTCCCAGGACTTCAATCTGCGGCTATCTGCTCATTCAACGAGAGTGTCTTATCTGCTTCAAGAAAGCTCTCAACGCTCTCACCTGTCTCATCTCCAACACAACATTTGCTCATATCCGCAATCTCCAATCCAAAGTTTGTTCAAAGATTTGTGAAAACCAACAGAGAGAGATTGCAGAGTATCTACACGGATTTTGTGAAGGGGTTGAAAGAATTAGGGATCGAGTGCACGAAAAGCAATGGAGGACTCTTCTGTTGGGCAGATATGCGAGGATTAATGGCTTCTTACAGTGAAAAAGGAGAGATTGAGCTGTGGAACAAGCTCTTGAATATTGGCAAAATCAATGTCATACCAGGATCTTGTTGTCACTGTATCGAACCAGGATGGTTCAGGTTCTGTTTCAGTAACTTGTCTGAGAGTGATGTGCCTGTAGTTATGAACCGCATTAGAAAAGTTTGTGAAACATGTAAATCTCAAAGTTGATTTATGTTTATTGGATTATTCTTTTGTTCTTGATGAGTAAACCGGATTATACCAAGCCGTACAAGTGAGCTATTGAAACCAATTCAGAATCGGTTTAAGAGTAGAGATTACCCGGTTATTGAAATTTTATCAATTTTAGCAATCAAACAAAGAATCGATCTTTTATTATTTTCCCGGGAAAGGATTACAATTTTGATTGAAAGAATTTAAAACATTTAAACGGTAAAATCTCAAATCACAAAAAGAATGAAGGAAAAACTCTGCACAATTTATCTGCAAGACCTAGACGAGTTATGTCATGATTCCATTCCATTTCTGATCAACTCAAGAACCTGCACAACTTCTGCCATGCTCGGTCTCTTCAATGGATTCTCTGTTGTGCAAATCAATCCTAATTTCATCACTTGAATCAGCTCATTCTCTTCAAACTCTCTTAATCTTCTGTCAAAACAATCAGAAGCTGAACCTGTCTCCAACAAATCCCTCACATGATCTCTTAAGATCAAAACTTCGGTTTCAGATGGTGACTCCACCGGTTTTCTACCTGTAACTAGCTCAAGAAGAACCACACCATAGCTATAAACATCACATTTGTCACTTGCTCTCAAACTCTGAGCTAGCTCTGGAGCTATGTAACCAACTGCATTGTGGGACTTGGTTAAACCAAAGGTGTTCAGAACAGGAAGAAACTTTTCTAAACCGTAATCTGATAGCTTTGCCTCGTATCTTTCGTCAAGGAGTATATTGGTAGACTTTACATTGAGATGAAGGATCGCTGGTTTACAATCGTTGTGAAGGAAAGAAAGTGCCTTTGCAGTTCCTAACGCAATTTGAAACCTTCTATGCCAATTCAACTCAGTGTTTCCATGGCTTCTGCTGCTGCTACTGCTCGTGCTGGTTCTACTGGAGATTCTCGGGTGTAGGTTATCGTAAAGGCTCCCGTTTGTGACAAATTCTGAAAGAATCAACTGCATTGTCGAGGAAAAATAGTAACCTTGAAAAGAAGCTAGATTCGGGTGTCTTAAACTTCCAAGCCTTGCGATTTCTTGCTCGAATTCTTCTTGGTTTCTAATTCTTCCTAAGGTCTCAAGCTTTTTAACTGCAATGGAAACCCCACCTTCAAAAGATGCTCTATAAACTGCTCCAACTGATCCAATCCCAATGATGTTATTTTTGTCGAGCAAAGCTTTTGTACCAGCCTCCCAATCTTCATACTTTGAAGGCAAACTCTTGCTGAATAAAACAAGTTTCCCAAATGTTACACCACCACCATTACCAGATTCAGTTGAAGCCAAGGTGGGTGTTGTAGTATCAAAAGCGATTACTTCCTCGTGGCGCTTTCTTCGTCTTTTACGAGCTCTAAGGTTCAAAACAAGAACTAGACAGATACCAACCAAGATCACAGCAGCAGCAATGATAGCAATGATAACAGAGATGCTTAGAGCTTTGGTGTTTCTTGATCTTGCTCTAGTTCTGATAGAATTGCACGATGTTTCGAGAGGATCACCGCAGAGTAAAGGGTTGTTGGAAAATGAAGAAGCTTCCGATGCTTGAATCTTTGGGATAACACCGGAGAGGTTGTTGTAAGAAACATTGAAATGTGTCAGTCTATTCAAATTGCCGAGGGAAGACGGGATAGGACCTGAAAGCATATTCTCCGAAAGATCAAAGAACTGGATTCTCGAGAGCTCCCCGAGAGTAGATGGAATGCTTCCATTGAATCGGTTCCGATGCAGATCAAGGATCTTCAAGTTTGTTAAGTTTAATAGATTCTTAGGAATCTCTCCTTCCAAAGCATTTCCAGAAAGATCTCTGCAACAGATAACAAGATTAACAAAATAAACAACTGAGATTGAGGAATCAGAAACCTGCAAAACTCGGAACAGAAGTGATTGAAAGACTCACAATTCAAGAAGTAGTCTGCAATGAGATATATCATCTGGAAGTTCACCACTGAGATTGAGATTATGCAAATTCAAAACCTGTAGATACTCCAGGTTTCCGAGCTCTTGAGGTACCTTCCCATCTATAGAATTATCACCCAGTCTGATCACAGAGAGCTTCTCCATATTCCCCATACTTACAGGTACACTCCCTTTGAGCCTATTTGCTTCCAAATCCAAAAGCTTAAGACTTTTGCATCCAGTTATGCCACTAGGTACACTACCAGTTAACTCATTCATAGAAGCATCTAAAAACTCCAACCTGTCACTGCAACTAACGATCTCACCAATCTCCCCAGTAAACCGGTTTCTAGACACATTGAAATATGTCATGTTCTTAAACTCCAGAACCTCAAAAGAAGCTAAACCGTCCAAAGAATTGCTTCCTATATCAACATGGCTCAGTCTCTTGCATTTCAAAATCTCCTCAAACACATCACCAGACAACAAATTTCTTCTAACAGACACAAACTCAAGAACTGGAATATCGCAGATCCGAGGTAACAGACCAGTAATGCTATTGTAAGAGAAATCGAAACCAATGAGATTTTTACAGTTTATGATTGATTCTGGTATTGATCCTGAGAGATTGTTATGAGACAGTGATACAAACTTGGTCTTGTAGCAGAATCTAAACAGAGAATCCGGAATCTCTCCAACGAAGTCATTTTTAGACAAATCTAAGAACCTTAAATTAGGTAAGTCACCGACAAATTCTGGAATCAAACCAGACAATGCATTCGAACTAACATTGATATTCCATAAAGTCTGTAACTTTGAGTAATCCAAAGGCAAGTTACCTGTAAACCTGTTGCCAAACAGATTCAAAACCCTCAAAGAAGTTAAACCAGATAATGCCGGCGATAAAGTTCCGGCGAGACTTGTATTCCAAAGAACAATCTTGTCAATGAATCCTTCTGGATTACAAGATACACCATTGAAGCTATTACAAAGCTCACCAAAGGAAACCCACGAAGCCAAAGTATTGTATGGATCTTCATTGATATTGTCTTTGAACTTAAGCAGAATCTCTTTGTCAGTAACTGAATCCGAGAAGCTCGAAGATGATGCAATGTAGACGAATGTGATAATTACCCAAATCAGAAAGTGTGAAACTTTTCTCATTCTCAAATCAAGCTTGAAGATTACTTGATCAGCATTGTCGGTTATTGAATCCTAAACCGAACCTCAAACCCGGTTTAAAAAACTGAGCTTTTTCAGTAGCATTTAGTTCTGAAACTGATGAAGAAGAAGAAGATTTAGAAGCATGAAGAAGATGCATTTAACTAAAACCAAAGCCAGAATTCTCCATTTTTATATTGTTTTGGGGAATGAGAACTTTTGAGCTGCATTTGCCTGACTTAAGCATCTTCAACAAAACCCATTGAATAAAATAGAGTAAAAGATCAAACTTTCAGCTCTGCAACACAGAAACAGAGAGAAGAGAGAGAGAATGAGATTAAAAGGAAGAAGATGAGTGCATGAAGAGTGAGCCAAAGCTGGAAAGTAAGAAGGTGAAGCAATTTAATACTCTCTGACTCTTGTGTAAAAACTTGTTTGTTCTCTCTTTCTTCTCTTCTATGAAGTTAACATACATCTGTGGATTCCACCAAGTGAACAAGAACCACGTGCAAGCTTCTTATATTTGTATTGTATTGTGAGTGTATTTATGTGGTATTAAAAAGTAGGAGGAAGGTCTCTGTTTGTCTGTACCATCAAGCATTTATTCTCTCTTGCCTACAACAATCAGACCTTCATTAATGTTATTCAGAAATTCATTACTCTGATGAGACAAATTCATTTATAATCAGATTTCTGTAAAAATTGATCATGTTTTTGGTTTAGCCTTTTGATTTTAGTTTAGGTCCATTTGCCATTTGGTTTAGGTTTTCATATGTTAGACTAGGTCTATTTGGTCTAGGCTTTTATATGTTGCCCAAGTTGATTTGATTGTGTAGCTTTTTTCTTTGGTTTGGATTGGTGATTGTGTTGGTCTAGGTTTGATATATAGCTTGTTCTTTTAAAGGTCCCTCAGCTACACAAAATTTAAACAATTTAAGATGTAAAATTATAGTAAAGTTGACAAAAAAAATGTAAATATTTATTGTGCTTATACCGAAGTGTAGTTTTATAGCCGCTCAGTGACATGTTAAAGAACCAAGTTATGATATTTCTATGGTGTCTATTAAAACATCAAGTGGGTTTTGATTTTGTCATTTCTGGAAAAAATGTGTGATTCATTCTTGCTGGTCTAGTATCTCATTCTTCATTTGTGAAGTACACTTATTTACCATAGAAAATTTCACCATCATATTAGATTTCATATAATTATTGCTGGTTTCATTCTTCATTTTCAAGATAGTAAATTTTCAAGTATAAATCCATAAATAACCTAGTGGAGTTCTTTTTTAGGATTTTCATTTTAGCTTATTTTTCCTGGTTTTACTTTCGGGATATTATTTCTGCCGATTTTTGTATTTTATCAATATATGAATTTTTATTAAAGAAAAAAGAATGAATTGTATAAATATTTTTTTTATCAAAAATGATGAATTGTACAAATTAAATTGATTATTCTCTCCTTTACAATATACAAAAGGTGTTTTTAAAAATATATTATTTTTTGTTTTATGAAATGCATAAGTTTAGTAGGAGTATTATTTTTGTTCTTCTTCCCATTATGTTGATGGTAATGATCGACATATGATTGAGCTTCAATTTCTTATCAAAAACAAAAAAAGAGCTTCATTTC
Organism: Lepidium aucheri; assembly: GCA_900406435.1. Taxonomy (NCBI): domain Eukaryota; kingdom Viridiplantae; phylum Streptophyta; class Magnoliopsida; order Brassicales; family Brassicaceae; genus Lepidium; species Lepidium aucheri. The sequence continues at coordinate 115,296 of OVBA01000017.1, read as the reverse complement.
CCAATTAATTCTTTTTGTCGGAATTTTTTTTATTAATCTTTTTGCTCAGTAACCATTTATAATCTCTGTCGGATTTTAATGCAAATTCACTAGATAGTAGAGTATATAATAATGCATTGTTAATCATAAATATTGCTACCGAAACATTCTGGTAGTTAAAATGATCCTACTAATAATTCATGGTACTGGGGTTTGATCTCTTTTTATTATATTAGTAAAATAAAAAGAAATTTTATGGTGCGAACTATATTATGGATCAGATGTTTATCGATCCAGTTATTGGCAAAAATAATTATAAATACTGCTAATGGTGGTAAATTAGTATTCAATTTTATGCCATAAGCCTAATAAATTACGATAAATGATGACAATAAAAAAAATTGAATTAAGTTAGTTTTCTAATTGAAAATTCTCAATGATTATCAAATTTTGGAAGAGTTTATGTCCATTAATTACTTAATAGTATATCTTTGTTAATTAGAAGTTTTTAGTAGTAAACAAAAATCCGAATTTCCAAAACTTTTAGGACCGCTTTGGATAGATTATATAAGAAAAAAAAAAGTCCTATAAAAGTGTGTGAAATATTGTATTTTATTTGTATGGAATTCATAATATGACCGTTTATTAGGTACGGACAGTTCATTAATATATTTCAAAACATCAAAGTCTGACTTCTGTTTATAAAAGATTCTTAGATTCTTCCTTTTCTCGACATAAAAATGACAAAAAATATTTCACCATTGCCCATAAACTCAGATTCCTAACAATTTGTATATTATATTTCAAGAGGGAGTCTATTAAAGCGGAAGATATTTTTATTTTGATCATGTTATAAATTATAAGATAAAATTAATATATAGTTTATAACAATTTTTAAAAATAGGTTTAAAGTAGATCTTGTTATATATATATATATATATATATATATATTTACTTAAAGTAGATTTAATTCTATATATATATATATAAATTTTAAACTAATAAATATTTTATAAAAAACCAAAAAATAAAAGAAAATTAATATAGATAAATCGATTACAAATTCTGTTCTTGATTCGGTTCAGGTTCGGATTTAGATTTGGTTTTCCAGTTATATAGATTTAAGACTTATTTATAATATTTTTTTGAGTTCGGTTCCTCTAATTTGGTATTTTGGTTTTTTTATTTAAAACTTACTCAAATATTTTTATTTTTTAGATATGGTTCGGTTTGATATAGATCGAGTTCGGGTTTTGGAAGTACTTTTATATAAAATATTTAAAATTAAAAACAATAATAATAATAATAATAAAACCTTTAGAAAGCTAAAATTTGGTTCTTGATTTGGTTTTGGTTTGGGTTCGGACTTAGTTTTTTAGATATATAGATTTAGGACTTATGTGGGTATTTTGTGAGATAGTTTTTCTAATACAGATCAATTTTGGTTCGGGTTATAATCATTGAACCAACATCTCAAAAACGATATTATCAAATATCAGCACGACTCTAATAAGCTAAATAAGTAAAATTTGAAAAACAATTAAATCCTGTGTTGTAACGCGGGTATAATGCTAGTATTTAATTAAATCCCAAAACCGAATCCAGTTCTACTTAAACCGAAATTTGGCTACAAAATTCCGGTTTAGACAATTAATCTTGAGTTACTAAATTTTTATTGGACCGTTTCATGAAACCATCAAACTAAGAAACACTTGTCGAACATGCGCAGTAGTTCAGTACTACATATATCATCTCCAAAGTAAGAATTTTGATTCGAGTTTGGTCTCTTCTGATTCATTTTCCTTTGTGTTTGATTTTCTCCTTTGAATAGGGAATTCTAGAAATGGGTTCTTCTAAGCAAAACGACTACACAAGCTTCTATCTGTATGACTCTGAACCTGAGCCAAGACTCTGCATTACTGGCTGTGGATTTTACGCTGGAGCTTATTCTAACCTCTGTTCCAAATGCTCTCAACACGTCAAAAAGCTAGCCGAATTGGAGGAGCCCTTGTTCATACCATTTCCACCTAACATAACCGACGAAGCTGAGGCGATTTCTGAACAACCTACGAGGTGTTTGAGCTGTAACAAGAAGTTTAGATTGATGGGGTTTAAGTGCAAATGTGGAAAGACGTTTTGTGGTATCCATAGATATCCAGAGACTCATGAATGTGAATTTGATTTCAAAGGAGAAGGAAGACATGCTATTGGTAAAGCTAATCCGGCTTTGAAGCCTGAAAAAGTGGAGAAAATCTAACTGAAAATGTTCTTGCTTTTTAGATCTTTATGTTATGTAGTTCTGATTTAGAGAAGTGTTAGATAGGTTTGTACTTTTGCTGTTCCAAATGCTTTAGTAGATCCTTGTTCTGTAATATATGTGTGTGTCTCTTTATGTTATGTAGCTCTGGTTATGGTTTTACTGCTTTAGAGAAGTTTGAGATCAGTTTGTTCTCTTGCTGTTACAATTACTCGATGCTTTAGTGGATACTTGTTCTGTAATATATATGTATTTGTCTCTGTAATGTTCTTGCTTTTAAGATCTTCTGTTATGTATATAGAGCTCTGGTTTTGGTTTTGTTGCTTTAGAGATGTGTGTGTGTCTGTGTGTTTGTGTTCAGAGAACTTTGGATATATCAGCAATGTGTGTTTCTCTTTATTGATAAGGAAATGCTTAGACCAAAGGAGATTACTTAAGCTTGTAAGATAATAATCTTGTTGTTGCTTCTACTTTTTGTTGATGCTGAGGATCTTGTCTCTAAGAAGCCTTCTCATGATTTTACCAGAGAGAGATTTGGGGATTGAATCCACAAAATGGACAGCTCTGACTTTCTTGTAGGTTGCTACATTTGCAGCAACAAAGTTGAGAATGTCTTCTTCCTTCTCGTTAGCTTTCGGATTCATCACCACGCAAGCCGCAGGAATCTCTCCGGCTTCTTCATCCGGTAACCTTTACATTCAAAAGTTTACATTTTCATATACTTTGAATACATTATTCTCAAGAAAGTAGAAGGCAATATGTATGTATATACTCACGGCACGACTGCAACGTCTTCAACAGATGGATGAGTGAGTAGAATAGCTTCAAGCTCGGCGGGAGCAACCTGCCGGAGAATGGTCAATTGCGTTTTAAAAACCATTCTGTACCAAAGGTAAGATTACTTCGAGTTCGATTACCTGAAAACCTTTGTATTTGATAAGTTCTTTGATGCGATCAACAATGAAGATATCTCCATCATCATCAATGTAACCAATATCTCCGGTATGAAGCCAACCTTCTTCATCAATAGTCTTCTCAGTCTCTTCCTTGTTCTTAAAGTAACCTTGCATTACACATTGGCTCCTTACACAAAGCTCACCAGAAGTGTTCTTTGGAAGTGACCGACCAGTGTCAGGATCTATGAACTTCACTTCAAGATTTGGAAGTATAAAACCGACAGAGTTTCGCTTTGCGATTCCTTGTCCTTTGTCAGGATCTCCATGAGTTAATGTGATGCAACTATGCTCCGTTAATCCATAAGCCTATAATAGTTCAATCCTGTTAAACCGAAGAGTTATCAAAGATGAAGAAGCTTAGGAGGGGTCTTATACTTTACCTCTTGGACTAGAACATTAGGAAACTTGGCTTCAAAGGCAGTAAGAAGCTCAGGAGCTAAAGGAGCAGCAGCAGTCATGATCGAATGGAGTTTAAGCTTCGAAAGATCGAACTCATCGACAATCGGATTCTTAACAAGGTTCAATATAATCGGAGGAACAATAGGTGCAAACGAGACCTCATGAGCAATCAAAGCATTCAAGAAGATCCTTAGATCGTATCTACTCATGGCAACAACTTTGCCTTTATTCTTCATTGTAGCAAAACAAATTCCAGCAATACCATAAATGTGAAAGAATGGTATCAAACCAAGAGTCACGATTTGACCAATCATTTCAGGACGGACACTGAAGAGACTAGAGCAAAGATTAGCTATGAGATTACGATGTGTAAGCATTACTCCTTTTTGTAATCCTGTTGTGCCTGAAGAGAAAGGAAGTGCACAAAGATCTGTCTGAAGAATCTCTTCTTTGTTGTTATCTCCTGACTTGTCTCCTGCTTCTAGAAGATCTTTCCAGTTTACTGCTCCTTCAATCCTCTCTTCACCTAACACTATTACCGGTAAACCTAACGTCTTCACCTGTCCAAAAGCCCAAACATGTGAACCAAACTCAAACCGAACCAAACCAAAACGAATGCTTGAGTTACCTTTTCATAGTTAGTAGCATCAGTGATGATTCCTCTAGCACCAGAAGCTTCAACTTGCTTCTTAATCTCAGAGACAAGAGCCGTCGGATTTGCACCGGAGAAGACTCCACCGGCCGACATAATGCCAAGGGCAATGATCCCATACTCGGCAACATTTGGTAGAACCACAACCATCACTTGACCTTTCCTTAGTCCAAGTGAATTCAAAGCTTTGGCTAGTCTCTTTGTGTCCCTCACTACATCACCATAAGTCACAGCTTTTCCAGTCACAGCTTCTACAAAGGCCACTTTGTCTGTGTATTCTTCAACTCCTTGAAGCACAAACTCAGGCTTTTGACACACAAAAGTAAGTTCCCATTAGTATATTAATAGATCATCAGTCTTATAAACCAAATCTTAACCAAAGTTTTAGACCAAAACCGAACCGAATGATTCAATGTAAGATCATCTAAATATGGACTAAGTAAGTGTATAGAAAGTTGATACCAATGTAAGTTTGTCAGGAATAGGAACAGATGGATACAAACTGCGGAAAATGTATTCATTGTCTTGCATTTGACTCTCCATTTTTTGATGATTTGAATTTTGATTATATGTTATGAAAGAATGAATATAAATAGAAGAATAATTTGTTGTTCATGTCATGTTATGTGAGTGCAAACCAATATTGGTTAATGAGAGAATAGTATTTGATTCTTCATAGGTAGAGTTTTGTTGAGTCATGAAAATGCTATGAAATATCAGATCTATTCTTAAAAGAGTCCAACGATTAAATCATTTTTAAAATTAATTGTAAAGGCCTATTTTTTTTATCAACCTAGTGGCATTTAAACTCCGTTCCTACTACTGCATATAGGGAGTTCAATTTCTGGTATGTTGAGAATTTGTAAAGTGTGACTACACCACTGATACACCTGTCATCGACTAATTATAAAGGCTTTATTTGCTCGTTTATTAATTTTTTCAACAATTTTTAGAAGGTGATGGTCTTCAACTATTATACATTATGGTTGTGGACTTGTGATCATGTGATATATTATGACTATGGTCAAAGTTTATGAAGCTACTTATAATAAATAATAGAATAAATTTATTATTATTTTTCAATCTTTCTCATTCTTTTTATTACTAATGGGATCGATAAATATCTGATCCATAGCCAACTTTTTTCCTTCCTCCTGTATCTGGGAGGAATCGAACTCTGGTGCCTTAGGAAAACTAAAGTGACCTCTACCACTCGGCCACACATCCTCGGCAAATTTATAATTCTATTAACTTTGGTTTGATCAAATCATGTTCTTAATCCTTTGAGGAATGGTAGATTTGGTTTAATTACATTTATACTTAATTACACGCACAAAAATTGTTAGAACTTGAGTAGCAAGAAACAGACTTGTGTGAATATTCAGTTTATACAATAACTTCACACAACAGACTATTTTCTCTCATTTTCTCAGATAATTTTCCCGGAAAGCTACTCTAAATTTGAGTATTCCTGAAAAGTTACTCTTTTATTGATATAGATAAAACTTATAAGAAGATGTTTTAGCATTATAATCTATCACATGGAGATCATTTGGAGAACAATAATTACAACATTAATACTTATTTTCTTCTTAATAGATTTCAATAATCCTCTTCTTATTTTATGTTTCCTATTTTTGATTCTTTTCTTGTTTATAATCAATAGTAATTGCTCTGTTTTTGAAGATTTCTATGATTTTCAAACTTTTGATGGAGACACTATGCTTAATGGTGAAATCATAGAGAAGAACAAAGAGCTTTGTGAACTCACAAGATATTACTATGAATATGATTGTGATGATTATTTTGGCTATTATGATGGTTATGATGAAGTTGACAATGATGATTATATATGGAATGATAATGAAGATAATAGCCAGAGGAATCAAAATGGTGATGATGATGATCATGATCATGCCTATGCTGATGATGATGATGATGATTTGACGAGTAGGATTGAAGATTTCATTGCAAACGTTTACAATGGATGGAGAGAAGAGAGACAAGCACATAATCTGTTTGTTTGATCACTTCAATACGCTCTGGTTCTTTCTCTATGTACGAATAAGAAACTGTTGTGGTGTGTGCATAAACTTGGTTCGTTTTCAGGTCTCATCAGCGTCATTTACGACTGATGAATCTGCTACTTTATCCAAAAATCAGTTATAGAAATGTCTTGAACTCTTGGACACTACTATGTAACTGAATACACATAAGTGTACTTTGAGGATAAACTGTTTTAAGAAAGCATATCAAGGAAGCTCCTATCCAATCTCCCATCATAAAGCATATTAGTCACCAAACTGAATGTTGAAGCATCACTAGAGAACCCACAGTTCCTCATTTCTTTGATGAGTTCAGCTGATTTTGTTTTGTCATCATCTCTAAGATATGTTCTAATTAGCGTATTATATGTACCGTTATCTGGGGCAATCCCATCTTCGTTCATTCTTTTGAACAAGGCATATGCTTTCTCCTTTAAACCTTTCCTACAAAATCCTGAGATCATTGTATTGTAGGTTACAACACCAGGCTCTACTCTTTTGAGGCTGAGGCTACAAAATAAATTCCACCCATCTTTAACCTTCCCAGCCTTGCACATACCTTCAATGATGATGTTATATGTGTAAATATCAAGTTTCACTTCACTCTCTTGCAGATGCTGGAAAATGACTAATGCGTTCTCTAGCTTCCCATTATTACAAAGTCCATCTAACAGTATATTGTATGTCACAAGACAAGGACAAACACCAATAGAAACCATTTCTCTGAAAACTTGATGGGCCATATCAACATCTCCACTTTCAAAAAGCCCTTGTATAATAGTGTTGTATGTCATTATGTTTCCAACTAGTCCTCTTTGAGACATCTCACCAAGGAGTTCAAGACCATCTTTTACCTTCTTATGCTTGCAAAATCCATTAATAAGCACACCATATGTCACTACATCTGGAAAACAGTCATTGCTAACCATGCAATTAAACATCTGTTTCGCCTCGTCAAGGCCATCATGCATACAAAAACCGTTGATCAATGAATTGTAAGTGAAAATATCAGGATCTATAGACCTTTGAATCATCTCCTCATACAATTTTTCCGCCACCAAAAGCATCCCTTCCTTCACAAACGCATCGATCAATGTATTGAAAATTACTACGTTAGGAGTAATACTCCTCTCAATCATCTTCTTGAATAAGTCGAGTGCATCATCCACATTTCTATGCTTGCAAAGACCGTGGATGATTGTGCTGTAAATTACGATATTAGGCTTTAATTTTACTTCCTCCATCTTCTTGAGCAGATTTAAAGCCACATCAATATCACCTATCTTACATACTCCATTTACAACTGCACCATAAGTCACCAGATCTGGTTGACAACCGTTTAAAACCATTCTGTCAATTAAAGCGACTGCTTCTGAGATTTTGTTGTGGAGAAATAGTCCACTGACCAATGTTGTAAATGTCACTGTATCAGGTTTATATCCCATTTGCACCATTTGATCAACCAAAGCTACTGCATCAGAAATCCTTTTACTATGACAGAAACCATTAAGCAGAGAGTTAAGTGTGATAATGCTGGGTTCATAACCGAGTTTCGTCATCTTCCCAATAATGGCTAATGCAAGATCAAGTTGAGAAGAGCGGCAGAAACAGTTTATAAGAATACTGTAAGTATAGAGATCATGTAAAATTCCCAACTTTTGCATCTGTTCACCCAGAGAGATGACAACATCAAATTTGTTCATCTTTGCTATGGCACTTAACAATTTACTGAACGCGATAATGGAAGGAAAGGGACGAGACTTGACCATTTCATCGAACAAACCAACAGCATCTTCTAACTTTATATCACCAAGTCCATTCCTCAATATCCCTCTATAATCATTACTGACACTAGAACAAGCTCGTACCCAGCAACAACTGAAACAGCAATGGCTAAGTGAAGGAGAAACAGTTCCAAGTTTACCTTTTTCATGAAGATTCCGAATAACAAATCTCTTCCCCGTTGACGCAAACACAAACGATCTTCTCATCATCTTCAGCTGAGTAATCAAGACAAAAGAAACTGAAGCACATTATTTGAAAACTCGATTAAAAATCAAACCTTTGGTTCGTTTGCGAAGAAAACTCAGAAAGGTCGTAAAATGGAGAATCTGCAATTCACAACTTTCAGGCGAGTATCCCTAGAGGCTGTATCAACTACTAAGCATGAATGATAAATCGGTTTAAGTCGGTCTTGGTTTGGAACCGGTTGATGTTGGTTTTGAAAAATCCGATTCCCATTTCAAATCCGGTTATCTCTGTGTATAATTCAGTAATAGGCGCTTGATTCAATAAGCTTCAATTTCGGGATTTAATTTTTGGTTATACCCGGTTTAGTTGGATTTTAGTTGGATTTAGCAGAAAAAACAACCAAAAACCAATAAAAAAAATAGAAAGAAAGATTCACAAAGCTAACCTGTATTGAGAAATAATCATTAATCATAAATCGGTTCAAGTTGGTCTTGGATTTTGGAACCATTTGAAGTTGGTTTCGTGAAATCCGGTTATTTCAAACTCCTCTTATGTGTTTCATTTTGACAGTGTGGTTAAACCGGTTTATTTCAGTGAACAAACATACAATAGGACTTGGTCAAATCATGTGTCATCTTCATTATTCATAATCATCAAGCATTGACCTGAAGAGAAGTAGCAGAATAAGTAACTACAGAAAACATTCACCACAAACCAAACAACATATTAAGTTCAGTTAGTAGCTCTTTAAGCAAAGTTATTTATGACCATAAGACTGCATTGAGAAGTAATCATTAGAATAGCAACATAAAAAGCTTATTCACCTCTCAGAGTTTAAGAAAGCATGTCCAGAAAGCTTTTGTCCAATCTCCCATCATCTAACATATTAAAGACCAACCTTATTGTTGAAGCATCTCCACAGAACTTGCAGCTCCTCATTTCTTTAACGAGTTCAGCTGATGCTGCTTTGTTACCATCTCTAAGGTGTGCTCTGATCAGTGTATTATATGTACCGCTATTTGGGAGAATCCCTTCTTCATTCATTTTTCCAAAAATTGCATCTGCTTCTTCAAGTAAGTGTGACCTACATAACCCTGAGATCATTATAGTGTATGTTATAACATCAGGCTTCACTCCTCTCTGGCTAAGGCTACAAAATAAATCCCACGCATGTTTCACCTTCCGAGCCTTGCACATCCCTTCAATCATAATGTTATATATGTAAATGTTGAGTTCCATTTCACTCTTGCACAGATCCTGAAATATGACTAATGCCTTCTTTAGCTTCCTATTACTACAAAGTCCATCTAACAAAATACTGTATGTTGTAATATCGGGAAGCACACCACTAGAAACCATTCGTCTGAAAACTTCTTGTGCCATATCAACTTTTCTTGCACGAAAAAGTCCTTGTATAAGAGAGGTGTATGTGATTGTGCCTCCAACCAGTCCTCTTTGAGACATCTCATGGAATAGTTCAAGACCATCCTCTACCCTTTTACACTTGCAAAATCCATTTATAAGCGTACTATATGTCACTACATTTGGAGAACAACCCTTGCTAACCATGAACTCGAACATCTGCTTCGCTTTGGCAAGGTGATTGTGCATACAAAACCCATTGATCAATGAATTGTATGTGACTATACTAGGTGATATTGACCTTTGGATCATCTCTTCGTATAATTTTTCGGCCTCCGAAAGCTTCCCTTCTTTCACAAATGCATCGATCAATGCATTGAAAGTGACCACACTAGGGTTAATTTTCCTCTCAATCATATCGCTGAGCAATCGAGAGGCATCACTCCATCTTCCATAATAACAAAGACAACTTATAAGGGAGGTGTAGGTAACAACATTCGGTCTAACTCCTTCATTCTCCAATTCATTGAATAGATTCAATGCATCATCCACATGTCCGTGTTTGCAAAGACCATCAATGATTGTATTGTAAATTACGATATTAGGCTTTAATCCTCCTTCCCCCATCTTCTTGAGCAGATTCAAAGCCAAATTAGTATCACCTCTCTTACATAATCCATTTACAACTGCACCATAAGTCACCACATTTGGTTGACAACCATTCACAATCATTATGTCAATCATAGCCACTGCTTCTGGGACTTTGTTGTGAAGCAAAAGTCCATGGACTAAAGTTGTAAATGTCACTGTATCAGGTTTATATCCCATTTGCACCATTTGATCAATCAGAGCTACTGCATCAGAAATTCTCTTACCGTGACAGAAGCCATTGAGAAGCGTAGAAAACGTCACAATGCTGGGCTCATGACCAAACTTTATCATCTTCCCAAGAATAGCTAAAGCAAACGGAAGTTGAGAACAGCGGCAAAAACAATTTATGAAAATATTGTATGTATAGAGATTATATGAAATTCCCAATTTTTGCATCTGTTCGCCCAAAGAGATGACAACATCATACTTCTTCATCTTAGCAATTGCAGTCAACAACTTATTGAACTCAATAATGGAAGGAAAAGGCTGAGACTTGACCATTTCACCGAACAAACCAACAGCATCGTCTAGTTCTATATCACGAAGCCCATTTCTCAATATCTCTCTATATTTATAACTGAGGCTAGAAGACGCTCGTACCCAGCAACAACTGAAACAGCCATGGCTAAATGAAGGAGAGACAGTTCCAAGTTTACCTTTTTCAAGAAGAGTCCGAATAACAAATCTATTTCCTGTCGCCACTAACGCAAACGAGAATCTCCTCATCTTCAGCTGATTAGGTTTTCAAACACAGACAATACACTCAGCTTCAAAAGTATGAACTTTAGCTTTATACACATTAAAAGATAAAGATGTGTGTATTATGATCATAGCTAAAAGCCAAACAAATTTACAATTAAAAATGTAAAGAGGATGTAAAATTACGAACCTTTGGTTCTCTATTTGAAGAAAACGCAGAGAGAGTTCGTAAAATGACGAATCTGTAATTTGAAATATAAATAATTAGCCTAATTGTTGACCTGCAAAAAAAAACAAAAAAATTTGGNCGAAAGCTTCCCTTCTTTCATAAATGCATAGATCAATGCATTGAAAGTGACTACACAAGGGTTAATTTTCCTCTCAATCATATCGCTGAGCAATCGAGAGGCATCACTCCATCTTCCATAATTACAAAGACAACTTATAAGGGAGTTGTAGGTAACAACATCCGGTCTAACTCCTTCATTCTCCATTTCATTGAATAGATTCAATGCATCATCCACATGTCTGTGTTTGCAAAGACCATCAATGATTGTATTGTAAATGAAGATAGTAGGCTTTAATATTCCTTCCCCCATCTTCTTGAGCAGATTCAAAGCCAAATTAGTATCACCTCTCTTACATAATCCATTTACAACTACACCATAAGTCACCTCATTTGGTTGACAACCATTCACAACCATTCTGTCAATCATAGCCACTGCTTCTGAGACTTTGTTGTGAAGAAAAAGTCCATGGACTAAAGTTGTAAATGTCACTGTCTCAGGTTTATATCCCATTTGCACCATTTGATCAATCAGAGCTACTGCATCAGAAATTCTCTTACTGTGACAGAAGCCATTGAGAAGCGTAGAAAACGTGACAATGCTGGGCTCATGACCAAGCTTTATTATCTTCCCAAGAATAGCTAAAGCAAACGGAAGTTGAGAACAGCGGCAAAAACAATTTATGAAAATATTGTATGTATAGAGACGATATGAAATTCCCAACTTTTGCATCTGTTCGCCCAAAGAGATGACAACATCATACTTCTTCATCTTAGCAATTGCAATCAACAATTTATTGAACTCAATAATTGAAGGAAAAGGCCGAGACTTGACCATTTCACCGAACAAACTAACAGCATCGTCTAGTTTTATATCACGAAGCCCATTTCTCAATATCGCTCTATACTTATGACTGAGGCTAGAAGACGCTCTTACCCAGCAACAACTGAAACAGCAATGGCTAAATGAAGGAGAAGCAGTTCCAAGTTTACCTTTTTCAAGAAGACTTCGAATAACAACAAATCTATTTCCTGTCGCCATTAACACAAACGAGAATCTCCTCATCTTCAGCTGATTAGGTTTTCAAACACAGACAATAAACTCAGTGTCAAAAGTATGAACTTTAGCTTTATACACATTAAAAGATGTAAAGCCAAACAGATTTACAAATTAGAAAATGTAAAGAGGATGTAAAATTACGAACCTTTGGTTCTCTATTCGAAGAAAACGCAGAGAGAGTTCGTAAAATGACGAATCTATAATTTGAAATTTCGGGCTAGCCTGGGCATTCGGGTATTTGAGTCGGTTTTAGGTACTACCTGATCGGATTCAAGTATTACAGGTATGGGATTTTAATACTCGTTTTGGAACCGAGTATTATTTGGTTCGAGTCCGGTTCGGATCTTCTCGGGTTCGGGTCGATTTGGGTGTACAATTTCTATACCCATTTAAAACTAAAACCAATTCGATTCGGTTCGGATTTTGGTTTCGGTTCAAGTTCGAACATAAAATTGTAAAAAAAAAATTGAATGTATTACATACCTAAAAATATCCAAAAAATTAGATATTCGGGTATATGTTCGATATTCGGTTACATTTTTGAGTATTCAAGTATTTTAAATGGCCAGATACCCAAAATATTCGGGTAATATCCAGATCCGACCCGATACTCGTGGGTACTCTATGTCAAGACCCGATGGTTATTTTGCTTATACCCAAGTCGAATCCGAATCCAAAATTTCAGATCAGTTTTGGATCGGTTTTTGGATCTGGGTAAAATGCCCAGAACTATTTCCGGAATAACCCCCAAAACGCTGTGAAAACTAACAAGAAGCATGAATGTTAAATCGGTTCAAGTCGGTTTAGGATTTAAAACCCGGTTATTTCAAAATCCTCTTATGTTTTTGGTTTTGACAGTGTGATTGAACCGGTTTATAATGGTTTAACAAATTTTCAAGCATCGTTGGACTTCAGTTTTGGCTAGCATCACAAAAAATTGTGAACAGAAAACAGAAAGCTAATAAACCATTTTCAGTTATTACATGAACTATTTTAAGTGAACATGAACCATCATAACAATGTCTGTGTAACATATCAAGCTGGCTTTTGATAAGAGTTCTGGTTCCTAAACTTGGTGACAGTGTCACGAATCATCTCTTCACAATGTGGCTTCACAAACATACAAGTAGAGTCCAGTTTCAGTACTTCAATTATGAACTTCTGTGAAGGAGGCAACGAATCGTTCAAATGTGTAATTAACATCGCCATTGGAACATCACTGCAACAAAAAAACATCAATGATTTGGTATCAACAGAAGAAAAAGAAGACGCGAATTCAATAGTAAAAGTAATGTAATGTCACCAGGAGATGAAGATCCCTTTGATGGAGCTAACCATTTGTATCTGTAAACAAAGAACCTGAAAACCAAAACACTTTCAACAACATAACAAAGCTTTGATCAAAAACAGACTCATAACAAAGCTTTGATCAAAAAGAGACTCCAACGTTTCGATATTTAGCTATTGGAATCAGATCAACCATTGAAGCAGAGAAGAACCTGAAACCAGAGTGCATTCATGAACAGAACTAAAAGTGCATTTAACATAAGATTAACAATACAGAATCAAACTCAGAAATTCTCAAACTTTAGAGATAGAAATGAACTCAAAGCTACATTACTTACACTAATCTTAACCTCAAATTAGCTTCACTTTACCTAATTAAAACTCTGCTTAACCATGATTTCGATTCACACTATGATCAAACCCTAATGCCATAGTTTCATATAATCCACTTCAAGAAACAACAAATCAAGTCAATACAAGTGATTTGCTTTGCAATTTACTAAAACAGTAAAACCCATGTTTGTTTCACAATAATGTCCACAGATTCCAAATTGAGAGAAAATTTCAGAAGTAAAATCAAATCAGTAAACAAAAGGAAGAAGAACACGATCAAGAAACAAATTGGGTTTGTTTTCCAGTCGTCAAATTTAGGGTTTTAGGAAGAATCCAACGACAATCTTCAATATCATACAAATTTCGATTCAGAGGATCAAAAATCTAGAGAAAGAACTTACCACGATGATAAAGACAAATCCTTTTTTTGGTTTTTTACCACAACAGAAGCATATACCAATTATTTAAAGTACTAAAAGCTAAAGTTAATGTAAACCTCTGAATAAGTTAGAGGGTTTCAGTCTTGTTAACTACTTCACTGCTTTGCTACATCAGAAGATCATCTAAGATTACATCCACAAAACCAGTAATGAACATACAGAAAAAGACCTTCCTTCTCATGTCACAGCGCTGTATCATCAAGCGCGGTGTCAAGTAAGCTCGAGAGGGTTCGATCAAGCCATGTGTCAGCTTTCATTCTTCGTCATCAAGCGTTGAATAGATTAACCTAAAAAAGAAGTTGCAACATAAGTTTATTTGAATCTGATATCAGGATTGAGCAATGTGAAAGACAATGTAAGGTTAAGTTACCAAAAAATGGTGAGAAAGAGAGTGAGGATTATGTAAGCGAGCTTGAAGAGCCGTTTCTTCTTTTCCCAATCAAGCAAGTTGAAGATCTCTGTAACATCTATCAAATGCTGTTTTCTCGAGTAACTAACATTGAAAGATCGATATACTCATCATTAGAATCAGCTTGACAGTGGATGTTAAACTTAATCATAATTTGGTATAATGAAAAAGTGACTCACAGATGGAAGTTGTAGTAGAGATAAGGAACACAAAGAAGTGCCATAAACCAATGACCAGTTACGAGGTAGAACACACATAAAAGTCCTTGTAGAATGAATTCTGGTAATACCACAGAGTTTATTCTTGTTGCAGAGTCGTATGGATTGATGTAATCAAACTCAAGATCAGCTAAGCTAATAAGCTGCAAGAAAGAAACTAACATCAAATCAATCACCAGAGTCACTGTCTTTACAAGTTATGCATCAGTTTCTGCATATCACAAATCAAAGCAAAAGAGCAGAAACATATTATAAAAACCTGTAAAGTATCAGGTTTATAATCAATTTCATTACACATAAGCATGATCTAAACTAAAAACACCATATCAACTCCATTATTGTTTTACTAAACCAAAGTTCATCATAATCATTCTTACACACTCAAAGAGATTCAAAGAGCAATATTAAGAACCAATTTAAGAAACAAATAAATAGATTTCACAAAAAAATTGTTGGGAGTTGACAGATAACAACTAGGTATGAACAAAAACCCCCAAAGTTACTATCTTTATCATGATTCCAAAAAGCAAAACCAATCCTTATATCAAAATTGAAAGTAACTTCAGATCAATTTGATGCTCAAAACATCTTATTTCCATAGAATAGTATCAATTTGATAAAACCAAAGTATCAATTTTAAGAATTTTTGATTCAAAATAAGAATCAGATCAAACCTGGTAAACGATGATTCCAACAAGAGCGATAAGAGTTAAGAATGAAATCAACCATGTCCAAACCTCTCCCATCCTTCTTCCTCTCGCCTCCAACAACTACCTCGTATCAATTCTATTCAAGCTTCTGGTTCTGTAAGATCCAATTAAGAACAGAGATGAAAGTTACTGTCGGAGAATCTTAAAACTCCAGTTCGAGAGTTTCTGATCGGAAACTAGAATCAAAGTAAGTACGTTACTTCCAATTTTTTAACCTATTTGTTTTGTTAAACCGGTGAAATCAATTCCCGGTTCAAACCAGACCGGTTTACAAAGCCCATGGGTTACGAAATTAAAGCCCAATAAAGATGGAAGCTTTTTTTTTATTTTTTTTTATTTTTGTTGAGATATTACCGAAGATGGGACCCAGAGTTCCTTCAATCATGTGATTGATAAAAGCCAGCTGTTTTCTAGTTGCGAGAAACAAGCTTCAGCTTTTTGATGTTTATATGTTTTTTTTTATTTAAACATTTTTTGTTTTAATTATAAATAATTAGCCTAATTGTTGACCTGCAAAAAAAAACAAAAAAATTTGGCATAAATTAGTGCAACATTTAAAAGTATTTTAGTTAATTTATTCTACTTTTAAAACCTTTATTAAAAAATTATTCTACTTAAAAAAAGGGAAATAGAATATGAAGTTTACTACTTTGGTAGTTTCCTTTTTGAAAATTATTTTTTAATAAAATATATTAAAAGATCTATACTTATAATTATAGTTTTTTTTTTATGANAAATAGAATATGAAGTTTACTACTTTGGTAGTTTCCTTTTTGAAAATTGTTTTTTTAAATAAAATATATTAAAAGATCTATACTTATAATTATAGTTTTTTTTTTATGATTCTTATATTGGGTAAGTGAAATTCTAGTCACTGATTATAAATAAATTAAAATCATGAAAGAATTGCACGTATGTAGATTCACACAGTACACGTGGTGGTACTCATAAATCTCATGGTTAATTAATATTAATAACCTTTTCTTGATATAAATTATTAATTTCATTTACACATACTCAAATTTCTAGCCGAATTGTTTTCAGACCGATGGTTAGGATAATCCAGATAATAACTTGGCATCAGAATTTGATTTTTACCCGCTG